>RCHF01002095.1:0-24573 GCA_003987895.1 Neonothopanus nambi | reverse complement strand
AAAAGAGTACTTCGCAATAGATAGCGCGTCGAGACTAAGCCGCTGAGCAGTATTTTGACGACGACAAGCAATAAGGTTGAATACGTGTTGCGATTCGATAGCGAACGGATAGCGTTCGATAGCGAATATAGGTAGAAGTCGGTATACTTCCAGATGAATGAGGCGAGACGAAAGAGATGAGAATGAGACGAGAATAAGACAGGAAAAGTAAGCAAAGAGATGAGTGGCAGAGAGTTGAGAGAAGAACGATTTATTTAGCCAACGAATTGGTACTATGGTACATGAGTCCTTATATACTGCGTATTGTATCTAAATGGAGGTACGTATTGTTGTATTCTACTGTAGTAACGACGATCACAATGTGTAGACATGTATACGAGTTGCGAACGGGCGCTTGGACCGGCGCTTGCACGTGGATAGGGGCTAGCCAGGAGTTTTTTAGTGTATTAGAGGCGGTTAAAGGAGAGATTTAGGCAAGGAATAGATGGAAAAAAGGTAGCATCATAACATCAGGCCCATCACTACACAGGCCGAGTTCCTGTCAAGCAGCCAGATGGTACCATAACACTATCTACAACGCCGAAAACACGCTTTCTGGGCATCCGATCCACTGTTGACCACTCTGCAAAGAAATCGGTTGAGTCTTGGACCAGGACCTTTGACAACATCATGAAGACCTACAATGAATCTCCCCTTGCAAAGCGATCCTCCTCTCGCCCCCTAAAGCTTGTTGACCTTCTTCGAAAGCTCCGAGGAATGGGTAGTGATCATGCCACAGTGGAGAAAACAGTTGCCGGAGATATGAACGAGCTAAAACAGGAGGAAACATTGAAAGCTCTTGGCGAGGAGAAGGCCAAATCGATGGAGGTTGAAGAATTCTCCCAACTAATACGAGAATGGACTGTTAAAAAGATCAAGGAGGTTGGGGGATTCACAGCATACACAAAACTTACCCAGGAGGAGCAAGCAGCCTTGGACCTGGCAACAGTCAATGCTGTCATGAAAAGTCTGGGAGAGGAGGAGTTTCAGTCACTGCCGCCTGAAGATCAGCGCTTGCTCACCTTATTTGTTTGGGTTGGATGTGGAATGCATAAAGATATGAACAGCTTCAAAGGGGGGAACACAGCAATGATGAAAGCATGGGCCGAGCTCAATATTCCGGGCCCCATTCCTCTCGCAAATAAAGCTAATGCTGAGACAGTCCGTAACATTGTCTCACCAGAGCTTCGTAACAAGACTCCTACAGACTCCGAGTTGGCCGCTCTAGCATCCTCGACTTGTGGTGGTGCAAAATGTGTAGCACTTGCTGGCGCAATCTTCAACAACCGCTATGACAAAAAAGGACAAGGAGATTCACACCTAGTTTTCATGAGCCACGAGCTTGACCAGACAATCAGGCGATTCCCCCAAACTAATAATACACGGTTCAGGAGTCACGGAGAGGCAGCAGGAGAGCTTTTGGCTCACCTCAACACCTACATCAAGTTCCTCGAGCACATGAAAACAAAAAAAGTAACCGACTCCTGGACGAACATCGAACTTAATGTCTATAACGCATTGCATGACCCCGCAACCCTTACCGAACTTGCAGTTCTATCCCTATATCAGCAAATTATCACCCATCCTTACATGCGCCTTATTCGAGCTTCAGAAGACCAAGCACTCAATGCACTCGATCTTGGTCCACTACATAGTGACCTTCAGAAACATTGTCAGTCTCTAATTGACAAACCCGAGACCCTGCTTACCTTTGCAGATGATTGTCACATCGACAGCACATTTGATGGTCGAGAATTTGAGCGGCCGGAGGTTGTAAAGGCCATACGAGACCTGGTGCATGCTAATAAGCTTCCGCATCTGAAGGAAATGTTCATTAGCTTCATGGAGGGGGCTCTCGACACCTGGGTCAGATTCTCATCTGAATACGCACCAGGTGGGTTGATTGATGGAATGACTGACGTGGAGAAGGCGCGTGCATTTCTGAATCCAACAAATGATCAGAATGAAGGTGCATTAGGGGAGTATTGTGTGTTTGGAAGAAAAAATCCTACCTCTACTGTACATGTGCACAACGCATCTGCAATGTTCAAAAGGAATGGAACACAAAAATTTGTGGACACATTCTTCAGTGCAGATGATCATTCATGGGTCCTTGGTGTGGCACGAAGGATGGACGCAGCTGGGCTGGATAAAGCTAGACGGAAGGAGCAGGCTGAATTTGAGGAGCAGATGGTAGAGATGAGGAGAGCGAAGAAGGCGGCGAAGTTGGAAAGGGCAAGGGAAATTCAGCGGACATTGGACTCTACTGAATTGATTACGTCGCTGGATCAAATCAAGCAAAAGGGAATGACCGGAAAGAAGCTCGACACTCAATTAGACAAGTTACGGCGTCTGTGGGGGGTGAGAATATCTATTCCAAAGAAGTCTCATCTCTCTCGTGTTGCTGAGAAGCAGAATGCTCTTGAAGCAGCATTCAAGACTCACCTGGAGCTGTTAAAAGAGCTTGGGACCCTACCTGAAGGACAGCCGACGTGTACAACGAGCTCAGAAGGTGACATCGTGGTGATTGATGCATGGCATGATGAAGAAGATGATGAGATGGAGTAATATATTACTAAATTAAGACAATATTTCACGTAGCTTACATTACCGGGGTGAATACTTCGTACTAGTTTTGTAGTACAGCATAATTGGACACTAGATAGTGTGCGATACGTTTTGGATACATTTGAAGAGTGGGAGGAAGTGCGCGTGCGCATTCTGGCTGGCCCCTGAACTTAAGCGGCTTACCAATCATGACCGATCACTTAAGGCGGAATGCCCACCACCACGTATAGTGTTTTACATTATACTTTTTGCTTACGCTATTTCATATCACACAATTGTTTTAATACTCATCGGAGGGAACTCGATCCATTCATTACCCATAGGTCTCGACATCGAAGAAGACAACGAGACCCTCTGGCCTCTGGAGCACTGCAAGTCAAGTTTACTTACGTGCACCCTGTTGCTCAGAGCGGGAAGTTTTCGGCACCTAGCTACGGATCCAGGCCTGAAGATGGTTTGGAACTTGGAAGACTGGAACTTTGACATTCCTTCTAGTCCAGAGGTGACAGGCCTGAAGCTAGTATTCGAGTACAAAAGATCATACCTACAGGGTAGTGGGCGTTGCCGGCGTAAGCCGGCCCTACCACCGTTATATAACCCGTGACACTGCATCTCTAGCACTTTGCAACTATGCAGTGCACCCTAATGGTCCTCATTCCACCGTTTATGGTCTGACAAAAAGAAGCTTTGTACATCTGTACATCTGTACACAGATCTTATACCCATACCAGAGCTCTCAGTCCATCCTTCATCGAAACCCACAGGAATTGAAAATCCACAACGAGTCGACGAGTCGGAGTGATAAGAATCAAACGACCATATTTACTTCCAAGGTACCTGATATGTGCACACATTACACAGTACCCGTACCCGTACCCTGAACACCTCTGACGAACCCTCCAAAAGCACCATAATACCCCACGCTCCAGGATCCAGGGGTAACCGGTAACCAGTAACCTCCATCCTCTCCCCCGACGTATTCCCCAACGTAACCCCCCCTCCCCAACCTAGTCCTCATCCCCCTTACCTTCTCCTCCCCCACTTTCACCGTCTCAGCCGCCTTCGTATTCCCTTGCCCTCGTCGGTCCCAACCCCTTTGTTCTTGATGTGAGTCTGCTTCGCAATGAGTCTTCGCGAAAGACTCCAACGCGTCTATAATCGTTCAATTGCCTGGTTTGGCGGGTTATAGTGTGAGAGGGTTGTTAGGGCAATTTAGCGGGTTTGGGAGATCGAGGGTGACTGAACACCTCTGATGAACCCTCCAAAAGCACCATAATACCCCACGCTCCAGGAACCGGAAGTAACCCTCCTTCCCCACCTCCCTCTCCCTCTCCCCTGCCCCCGATGTATTCCCCAACAAAAACGCCCTTCCCCAACTTCGCCCTCAACCTCACCGCCCTCACTCTCGCCGCCTCAGCCGCCATCTGAAGTATCCCCTTGTCCTCCCAAATTCCTCTGATCCCTTTGTCTTTGTCCTTGTCGATCTCCTTGTTCACAATGAGCGTCTGAATGAGGGGCCATTGTTCTCGACGCAAGTTTTCTCTAAGAGTCCTCACGAAGGGATCCAACGCGTCTATAATCATTCAGTCACTGGATTTGGCGGGGGTGTGGTGTGAGAGGGTAATTAGAGTCGCCTGGTTTGGTGGGGGTGTGGTGTGAGATTTTAGGGCATTTTTGGAGGGTTTTGGAGATCAAGGGTAAGTTGGGTGAGAGTGGTTGGACCGAGGAAAGGGCAGAAGACCACGTAGTGAAGGATATCGCGAATACTGTTTAATTTCAAACACTCAGATTGCGGAAGTCTATGAAGAGGATATGAATGAAAGACATACATGCACTAATAGTCCCGCCCAAATGATCCTCCAACACATCCCAAATTTTCCTAACAACGTCCGCTGGCCCCATCTCGTTAACGTGGATATCTTGAGCTTCGATCGCGGTGAGTATCACTAAAAACAACAACCATGAGCACTTCAGCACTCGTAAAACCCAAGATCGCGAAAAAAAGCTCACCTGTAGCACCCCGCGAAAACGTCCTCCCACAATCCCATCTCCAACGATCATATCATACTCCGCTATGACTCCCTCAGCGTCTAAGATGGCGAGGCAGGCGCTGGTCATGCCGCGTGTAACGACTTCTGGGGTGATGTCGGATTTTTTGCCAGAATGACGTGGCACTGGGGCTGCGGCTGTTGTCGTTGGGGTCGTTGGTGGGGAGGTTGACGTTGTCAGGGTTGTCAGGGTTAGGTTGGATGTCGGGGGTAAGGTGAAAGCCCTCCAGGACCCGTTCTTTTCCTTTTAGAATATAACTAGGGGATGTAATGGTTGTTTGAGGCCGGTGCGCTCGTACGCCTATCTAGGCGTGTGTCGGTTGGGTGTCTAGGAGGTTGAGAACATCTATCCGGAGCTCGTGATGATGGAGTGAATGGTAAATATTCGAGAAAAAGATATCGGAAATCCCGGGGTGTGTATAAGGTTGATAGATAGATGCGTGTAGGGTGTATCGGTGTCTCGCTTTGAGCTAGATGGATGTAAGGGAACCGAAGACCACGTCAGTAAGAGGTCACGGTGCAGAGAAGAAACAATATATGTATAAAAAGATTAAAAGAAATATAACAGGAAGATAAACGAAATAAACGAACGTACCCAGCTGCAAAGGTACCTCATCCAACCACCTAACACCACACCCGTCTTCGATAAGTGACGACCCCTTCCCTTTATCCCGATCCCGATCCCGATCCCTACCTGAATCCGAATCCGAGTCCCTCGACACAAGAATCCTGCTCAACACCTCCCTAATAAGCACCTCGGATGAATGAATCACCACCCTCTGCACTCCAGGTTCGTTATGTAATCCCAACCCAATCTCACATTCCCGATCCTTAATTGCCCCAGCCCCAACACTCGCTTTATCACGCCCAAGAGCATCTTCGTCACGCCCAGGATCTCTACTACGCCCAAGAACATGACACCGCCCAGCCCAACCCCGATACTACCCAAACTCTCCACGGCAACATCCCCGAGTGTTTCCAGATCATCCCAGGAGGCTCTGCGTTTGGCGTAGGACCCGAGGAGTTTACAGAGTAGGAATCGATGTGTTGCCTGCGAGACCTCGGGGGCCTGGGACTGGGACTACGGCCGACGACGTCTGAGACGAGGAGTCAGGGGTGGGGGTGGTGGTGGAGGACGAGGCGGGGAAAATGAGATGGTGGAGGGGGAGAAGGTGGCAGTGGCAGTGGTGGTGGAATGAAGGAGGGAGACATCATCTGATACGATAAACACTCCATATCGATACCCTCCACACAAGCTATCTCGATAACTAACCCGAAATTAAGTCGGTCGCCTGTGCAATTATTAACCACAACTAGGACAAATTCGGATGGGCAGTTCGAGTTTGGCGATGAACGAGCAATTAATGAAATAGCGGGGAAATCTATTTCGCGCGGTGGTGGTAGTGGGGGAGGTGGAGGTGGAATTGGAATGGACTGAGAGGAAAGAGACGTTGTCTGATACAATTACGTGCGCTCTAGTTGTCCATAAGTAGTTGCTTCGACGGAGCGTATCGAGTATCCATGTTAGGCAATACTATGGAACGAACTCAGAAACGAGTCGCTGGGCGTGAAGGGGCAAGCCATCAAACGTATGAGGAAATTTGCATGAGATTGGAATGGAGGAGGGAGACGTCGTCTGAGATGATAATGCTCTCCAGGTTGATACCCTCCACACGAGCTTTCCCAATAGCGAACTTGAAATTGAGTCGGTTGCCTGTGTAGTTGTTAACCACAACGATGACGGATGTGTATGGGCGGCTCGAGTTTGACAATGAACAAGCGGCCAATCGAATAGTAGAGCAAATCTGTTTCGCGCTAGGACTAGCGAAGATATCCCCTGAGACAGACACAGCGAGCATCCCACAATCAATATAAGAAGCATGTGTGGGTTCGTGAACTGCACCACCACCTGAGATGACAGATACAAGGGTATTGGAGGGTACTGGGTGAAGGGTAGATGGATTTCAAGGGGGCATGTCTACATAGGATAGGTGGGTGTCGGAAGGATGAATGAATTCTGGAAAAAAATAGAAATCAGAGCAGAACGGGTGGTGGATGGTTGGTTGGATGAGACTCACAGACGAGGAGATGGACTTAGAGCTATGGCTCCTCATAGAGATTCCAAGACCAAGCCTTCGAAAGAGTTGTATACATATGTGTGTTTTTGGGACACGATATGGAAAGTGAAGCCTGCCTGCGATGTATGGCGATGGTGTTGGATTTGGGGTAATTAGCTACGATGCTGAGGAGGAAGATGAGCGTAACCCAATGAAAAAAGAATTCTCTACTCACAAGCCTCTAAACACGTTGAAGCATTGGTTTTTGAAGTCCACAAAAGATATTCTTGTCATCGAAGACCAGGCCCCTTGAATTTCGTGGCCAGAATAAATAAAGAGGAGCGCTGCAAACTAAAGTGAATATACAGTACACTGACGAGTGCTGAAGGTTGTAAAGAGAAGAGATGTGTCTGGGTATTTCGCTTCAGGTGTTTGCCCTTTTCCGTCAATTCCTGATTTCCATCGACGTTCTTTGCTGGCCTCACGCACCAATTATGTAAACTGTTGAGGTTAATGTAATATTCGAATGGGTGAAGCCTCTTTGGTATCCATGAACAAAACATTCATTCACAATCTTTGATCGGATGAGGCAAACTGCAGTCTGCTAGCTGGTGAGTGTCCTCTTACCTTTCCCTTTCGTTTTCACAGCTGACTCTCCTTTACTCCCTGCAATCAGCTTACGAACATTCTTATCAACGCTTTACCCTCCCATTCCTAGTGTAGCAAACACACCTCTGAGCTCATGTCATACTCGTTTCTCAGTAGCCTTAGGAAATCGCCTTTTCTCCGCTAGTTCCCGCACGGTGAATCTCAACGAGTTGTTCATTGATTGCATCAGGAAAACGTCAAGTCACTTGAGGGCTTGACCAAGCATTTTAAAGGACCTGCCATGTCGTGCTTGGTCAAGTGCCCGTGCTTAAAAGAGCAAGTCCCTTTACTTTCAAAGCACGTCTCAAGCTATAAAGGACAATCAAGCAACTCTCAAGCACTCTCAAGTGCTTCAAATCAACAGTAGATAGACAGTCGATTATTTAGTGATATTGGGTGATACCGCAGATAGAATAAAAATGTTCATTGGCATTGCGTGGTAACTATAACAAGGTAAGGTATTTACTTTCAGTTCTACAGTGTACATGTAGTCTGCATGTATGTACTACACTCCTGCTGCCACGGCAGCTGCGCCCACTAACCGACAGCCATTTGTCACCTATGATAGCCCTCAGCTTGCAGTTAAAATTTACAGATCTCGTGAACATACCTAATAGTCCAACTTAACCCTCCACAAATTATTTGACCTGCCCGAAGCCTAAGCTCTACCCACATCACCTTAAGACCTAGAAGAGAATAAAAAATAAATATGAGTCAGGAGATACAAAGGCACTGACACGCTAACTCGCGCCTCTAGACTGCATCGGTAACCAGGTGTTCATTGCCATTCACTGCCAGCCCTATGAATCAAATCAGCAAGTCTTTAGGAGCACGAGAAATAAATTACCCACCTTCATTTCTACACAGCAGACGAAGCTTCATAAGTGGGAGTAGTACAGACAGATAAAAGAATGAGAAAGAGAGTAAGTTAAAGGAAAAAGAAAAAGAGCATGCGAGGTTCTGTTGATTTGATGACTAAGAACTATATAGTTAGCCACTCGAATTTTGATCGGAGTTTGAATTAACTTAGAACGTGCCGATTATTTCAAGTTCAATATCTCTAAATTCAATGATTCATAACACCTGAATGACGCTCGGCAGCTGCAACTGTACAGGATGCATTTACAATCTAATCATCTGTGTATAGTATATAGATCATATTATTAAGTTACTTTCATACTTGGACATTGCTTGGTAGCTGCTTGAGAATGTATGGTACTTGGGGAGTGCTTGTGCTTGAGGGCTTGGTCAAGCAATGCTTGGACAAGCACCACCCAAGCCCCAAGTAACTTGATGTTTTGCTGATGTGTTCATGGTGCTGAGAGCACTTCATCCGGAGAAGATTAAGTTGGTTGAGCTGATAAGACAGGTAGGGCTTTCGTTTTATTTCACTGCCCTTTTCCCCTTGTTTTCTTGTTGCCTTTCCCGTCCTCGTCTCTCTCTGTTTCTCTTTCTCTCCCATTGTATCCCGTCCTATCCTTATTCTTATCCCCATTCTTATTCTAATTCTGATTCTTGCTGTTCTTTCCTTCTTTCTTTTTCCTTCTTTGTGTTTTCCCCTTCAACCAAACTCTCATCCCATATACTCACACTAACTCGTCTTAGGTTTCTATCCTTTACTCCCTCGATTCCCGATTCCTGGCGACCATGAAGATCTGAGCTCGTGCGCGAAGAACAGGACACCTAGCTACTGTTTTCCCGCAGGTTCCCGGGGATGAACGTCAACAAGTTGTTCGACGTTCGTGGTGCTGAGGGCGGATAATCTGGCTGTTAATACAGGTGGGTATTTCGTTGCCCTTTTACTCTTCTTTTCTTGTTGCTTTTCTCGTCCTCATCTCTCTATCGTAACTCGTTCTCTCCCATTCCATTCCCGTTTTTATTCTTATTCTTTCTGCTCTTTCCTTCTTTCTTTGCTTTTCTTCTTAGTCAAACCCTCACGCACGCATACTAACTTGTTCGTTCTCTATCCGCTACTCCCTCAGCCTACAATCGGACCACACATACGAACAGTCGAATGGCCTTATACCCGCGCCAAGTTCCAACCCAACACCAACCCAACCAACACCTTGTCCTAGCAAACGCCATACCCTCCCAAGCTGTTCTTATGAGCTTAGCCTTGCTGGATGCACCCTGCTGTCCAGCAAAAGCCAACGGAGGGGGATTATGCACAGCCTTACGGGGCACCTTGGACGATGAGTCGTGCACCAGAGGTGTTTATTAGGGAGACGGTTGCCAAAATCCTTCTGTCGGGGAAGTGGGATATCGATAAAGGGCTGGGGTCGTCGTTTATCGAGGCTGGGGATGATTTGTAAATAATTCAAGTTGGATGTTGCAGCTTGAGATGGGTATGTTGTTGGATGAGGGACTCTTACAGCTAGGTACGTTCGTTTCCTTTTTCTTCCTTCTCTGCACCTCTTTGCTGACGGTTTTCTTGCATATACCTAGCGAAAACCGAGGTATTGGTCCATCCCACGCGTGTCTATTTATCTTCCTACATGACCTCTAAGCGCTCCGGGAATCCCACCACCTCAACTCATCGTCAACATCTCAAATATCTATCGTTCACCCCATCATCACGAGCCAAACATTCTCCACCTCCTAGACACCCCGACTGGCACACGACGCACTCTCTTGAATCGACATACGATCCCACTGGCCTCAAACACACGCTACACCCACTAATCTAGAAAAACGCGAAAAGGAAAAAGAAATGCTTCTAGAGAATCCTCGCATCAACCTCGCACCAACCTAACGCCTTACGCACGGGTCATCATGGTGGGTTGTGGTTGGCAACTACACTCAACTTCGAGCTTGGGGGTAGCACCCGTATACGGCGTTCCCTAGCTCTTACGTTCCTAGCGTGGTTTCATGGTCAACAGAGGAGCGCCGGTCGTAAAAGAGAGGAGGAGGAGAGTTGAAGATGAGAGTGATGGATGCACTGAACGGAAGACGGACGAAGATGGATTGATTTCTTTCGAGTATCCTAGTATTTCTCTGTTTTCTCGTTGTACTACCTACGCCTTGGACCGTTACTCATCGCGTTGATAAACTCTCATGGAATCAGACGACAATGATGGCAGATGCAGTGTACTTGACACTTGTATGTGTGGACGCACAAGTATAGAAGCTGGCTCGGTATAATCGTTGAACGAAACGTTTATTCGAGCGAGGACAATCTTTGGTCGGGTGATGGAAGGGAGTTCGTCTAGGCATACTTAGTACTACTTGTGGTTTTCATTTTGGTATGTTCTTTTCCCTGTTTATGCAATTCCCTTTCGTTTCGTTTCTTTGTCCTTTTGCCCTTTTTTTCTCTTGTATTTCTGGTCCTCCTCTTCTTTCTCCTTCACGTCCCATTCCCATTCTTATCACTCTCCTTCCTTTCCTCATCCAGAAACTCACGCTGATTCTCGATTACTCCCTACAATCAGGTCACGAATTCTTATCCCCGACCCAATCTAACGCTACCCTGAGGCGCCTTATCCACGCTCTGACTCTCGTGCATGGGGAGGCTACGACCACGCCACAGACCCAACCTCAAGTCAGCAGTCATACCACCCAACGTTCCCTATCTGACTCCCGTCGAGCTTGCGCGTGAAGAACAAGAAGCCTGGCTGGTGTTTTTCCTCAGGTTCTCGCAGGCGGTGAATGACGTCAAGTTGTTTGTGGTGCTGAGAGCGCTTCATCTGGAGAAGGTTAATTTGGTTCAGCTGATAATGCAGGTAGGTCTTTTGTTTTATTTCACTTTCTTTTTTCCCTTCTTCTCTTGTGCTTTTCTCATCTCTCTTTATCGTTCTCTCCCATTCTTGCCACCACTCTTTTTTTTTCTTTCTTTCCTTTTTCTGGCTCGTTCTCGTTCTCTATCCAGCCTACAATCAAGCTACGAATGGTCTTGTTTATACACGCGCCAATCCCACGCCAATCCAACACCTTATGCACGGAGCACAACAGATGTAGCACCCGTATATGATGATTCATTCCCCAGCTCTTGCGTTGCTCGTAGTAACCACAACGCTGAATCCATATGGGATTAGCCTTGTGCTGGGTGGGGTACACAACCTGCCATTCAACGAGGACCAGCGAGGCCCAGTATGCGCAGCCTTATGGGGTACCCTTAGATGTGCACTGGAGGTGCTTATTAAGGAGATGAGTGCCAAGGCTTAAGTTATGTTGAGGGATAGGGATAGGGGTATCGTTGAAGGGTCGAGGTTGTCATATAATTGATTTTGCTGTGCATCAGCAAAACCTGATCCATCTATGGCCAACTGGATGGCACTAGACGGCACCTATAGAGCCATAGAGCCCATAGTCAACATATGAGCTAGAGAGTACTCATATGGTGTTGGGGCTTCTGGACCAGGCTGTCCAGTACTCTCCAGTTAGTAGGATATTCTGTAAGATTCTATATTGAACTCATGAGTTGCTATGAGGCACTATGAGACTGTCAGGGCCATCTGAATTTGGTTGCCTTGGATGCAGCAATCTCCGATCATGTATTTTAGACTGAATAAATAATATACAAAGATTTGCACAAAATTGTATTAAGATACTCTATATACATGAGTATGTCTGTCCAGGTTATACAGCACATATATCAAACTACACTTTATATGATGAAACATTACTTCTCTTCCTCTTGAGACTGAATGACAATGGAAAGTCCTGAGCATATCATTTCTCGCAAACTACATGCATTCAAAATTTAAAATGAGCATGAGCATGGGCAGAAATCATATGAGTAACACACCTGAGTCCTGAGTCCTGAGTCCTGACCATTGTGCTCCATATCATCTTCTCACTGCAATAAACAAATAAGATGCTAGTCAAGCCAGGTCAACAGCACTTTCCAATTTGAGTTATTGTTGACTTACCAATGACACACTGTATTGTCAATACCTGAGAAGTATGTGGCTGTAATTCAACTTCCTGAACTCTACCAGTCAGTCAGACCTATCTGACACAAGTAACTTCTTACCTCTATCCAGATTTCAGAGAGAAGGAGTCGAGAACTCAGATTGAGATGAGAGAAGCTCTAAGACAAAAAGATGTTAGCAACAGATGTATATATAAGAATACTGTCATATGCTTTGACATAAGTCATAACTCAGAAGACTTTAGAGCAGGTAGAGCTGGTTGGTGTCGTTGTGGTGGTTGTTGAGAAGGCCATGGAGCTCAACAGTGGGAGAACTACATCCCTGTAGTTCTCCCACCCTCACATGACACATCAAATCAAGGGTCCTGGTACATCCCCTTTAAGTAAGTGCTCTATGAGCTTCTATGAAGCTCTGTCAGGTGCGCTACACTAATTGTACAATGCTGGACAGGAAGTGACAGATTCTCTACAAACTGTAGGTGTATATAAAGCTATGTTTTACTATGAAGAAGACTACTTACTATAGGATGAAATCAGGTTTTGCTGATGCGGTGCACGACAGGAAATCTGAGTCAGTGGTTAGAGGCTCTTGACTCACACCGGCATCCTTGCTTTCATCATCATCTCCTGTCAGATCAATCACATCTGAGGAGGATGAAGAAGACTGAGAACTATCTCCTACATGTAATGATTAGTCTGAAAGTAACCATCTTGAACAGCAGGGATGCATATCTAACCTTCAAGGATGTTTTCTTCAGTGTCACCAAACTGTGTAAATTCAGGATATCCATAAGTATCAGCATTGAGATCGTTTTCAAAGTATTCTGAGCCAAGATCATCACTGAAGAAAGTCTCAAGCTTGAAATCTTCATACAGAGAAGAGTCCATATCTGAGCCATTTAGAGACTCTGGGATGAGTTGGTATTGATCAAGTCCAGAATGATCATCTGGGTGTAAAGATTATTCAGGAAATCATTCTAAGTGGTGACAAAAAATTTACTGATGTGACCATCTGCATAAGTATACACTTCATCCCTGGCAAGTATATACTCAGGCTCATCAGAGTCGACATTCTGGAAATCATGTTGACTGTAAAAGTCATCTGAACATGAATATGATAATGTATCAGCAAATTGTCAGAAATCCAAAACATGTCTTTTCACCTTCGTCAAGTTCAATAAGTCCAGATGGTTCTTCTTTTGAGGTTTGTGGTGATTGATGCCAGTGCCTTTGTTGCTTCACTTGCATTTGCTTGTCTTCATCTCCGGAGTCAAAGTTCTGGTCTGTAGTGCTACGTTTTCTTGCTATGTCAGAGGAGGGCCATTTGGATTTTCTCTCAAGTAACTCTGTGACAACACTATCAAAGTAAATGCGGTATGTTTCATATCTCCTCCTCCAGCCTTGAGACGATTGTTTTCTTGACCAAGCTCTTGCGTCTTTCTGAGAAGCACAATCAGAAGAACTCGGAAGTAGAAATGGGGAGACACTGCAAACATTTTTGATCATATTTTTATACAAAGTGTGCCCTGTTCTTCCCTTTCCGTCAGGTTTACTATGAGTTGCAAGGTACTCTGCGAATTTTATATCATCATCTTCTTGGGTTTTGGTCATGTATGTAGGCTTAGTGATAGGATAACTTCTTGGTTTCGATGACGACGCAGAAGAGCTGCCCTCTTCCAGGAAGTTTTGGATCCAGGCATCGAAGAAATCTGATGCATTGTGATAATGGTTAAGCCATGAGCATGTGGTATGAGCAGAGGAGACCTAAACAAGTGAGGCAAGGCCAGTCTTTCAGAGTCTGAAGGTTTGATAGCTGAAGTGATGTTACAACTCATGGTAGAGGCAAGAGTTTCATAGAGTGTTTTTGAGAGCCTGCCCACTCAGTATGGATGATTTTCGGTGAGAAATTTTACGAGGACCTCATCATCTTGAGGCGTGTATGAATAGTAATCAGGTATTTTAGTGGAAGTGGCCACCTCCATCATATAAGTGAGTTAGTGAATGGGAGAACATCGGCACCTCGTTGAGCAAAGCAAAAGTTATATACCTTGACGTCGGAGACTGCTGAAAGGATCCTGAAGTTGAATTTCTTATTGAAGAGGGTGACTGAACAAAATGAGCTCAAGTCTGACTCAGATATTTTATCGAAGCCCGCGTTGTGCGGAGATAAGTGAAAGTGAAAGTTTGAAACATGAGATTGATCACAAAAAATCAGACCTGTTATGAGTATTCTTGTCACCAAATGGATCACAGCTATTGCTGATATGGAAATCTAAATCATCCCCCCATGGCCAAACCCCCTATGAGTTCCAATAATATCAATCTTCCTATGCTCTATCTCCCAAAAACAACACACTCTCCCTTACACACTTCCCCTTTGCCTTCTGTGCATTTGTGACATTCTGCAGTGTATCGAGTAATAGCTTCACTTCCTCTGGTGTGAGGCAGCAAGAAAGGAACATGTATAAAGCCAAAAGGACATCGTACACTTTATGATAATGAATCAATCCCAAACTGACATCCAATACGACAAGATCGAACGCGGGGAATAATCACAAGTTTTGGTCACCTTCATATGAAGTCAGCTTTCGGGTGTTGCCATTGTTAACGTCCGTCAGAAAAACTTAGGCGTTTTTGGTGCACTGTAGTCCGTGACATACCGAGACTCCTCAGGAGAGTGAAGGAGGTCCCAGCGTAATGCCCCGGGTTCAAGGCAGGTATTCATCGGGACAGGTGGTGGATTAGGCCTGAAAGGGGTCGTAGGCATCCAGGGCGTTGAGGGCTCTGAGATAAAAGGTGTGGCAGGAAAAGGTATGTTATGCATAGTAAATCGTATACAGTGTTTGGGGGAATGCAGAAGCAGCTGGTGTCGCAGGCCCAGACAATCAAGAATAGGGGTGAAGGGAGGGTTGAATTGAATGCCATGGTCCACTATTGTAGTTGAAGAGTGGCTAGGGTGTATCGTAGGATGGGTAAGGCATAGCTGGATATCTATGATGTGAAGGACATGTACGGCTTGGTTATATGGGTATGCCTGAGCTGTAAACGTACCAGGAAGACCTGTTAATCCAGGTGTGGCGGGTTCTGCTACCGGAACATGATCCGGTACCACAGGTGCAGCATCGTCCTCCAGGGTGAAATGAGTATCTCAGGAGTTGCTGACTGTGGTCGAGATAGGCAGGTGGGGTTATAGCTTTGTTATTGCCTCTTGCTCTCTCGAGAAGGGGCCCGAGTTTGGGACTACATTGGCCACATTTCCTTCACATTAGTGAAAGTCTGGTACATAAAAAAAGGAGCTAAGTGCATACCATTTGCAGCGGAAAGCCAAGGGAAATGGTTTTGATCTGGAATTACAGGAGGTATGGTGATCGGAGAGTTGCATGTGAAGAAGATCGGGACGATTCCTGTCATTCTATGCAAAATGAAGATGGGAAGAGAAATCAGTGAGATTCATGATGATATAGCTTACCTTGATTAGAATGTAATCCTTGTTTTCAGAAACAACGACCAGAATTGAAGTGAATAAGGCCCAAGGACGTGATTGTGACCCAGGGTTATGACTACTGTCAGTCTGTTAGGAGCTGACATCCCCAGCTCACAAGAACCTAAGAGTGACTCCAGAATAGTAAGGTATGGCTCAGGGAAGTGGTGGGGACCACCATGCAGTAAGAGGTGGACAGCAGGGAGGACATGAGTTAAATGAGTGACAGGGTTTAGTGGATTAGTGGAGTCATAATAAGGGGAGCTGATCACTGTCAGGAAGGGTGCACTCAGGCAGTAGATCTCCACCATGGTAGACATAGGATGTATAGGCCACCAGGATGGAGTGATAGGAGAATAGATAAATAATGCACTCAGGCAGGTTACCTCCAGCAAGGTGGACAGACTAGACATTAGGATGAACACCAGACTGGAGAGGCAGATAATCCAGACAGAGACAGAGACAGAGACAGAGACAGAGACAGAGACAGAGACAGAGACAGAGACAGAGACAGAGACAGAGACAGAGACAGAGAGTAGACAGTGACCAAGCAGAGAACAGACAAAAGAGTAGATTCAAGACATTAATACCAAGACTGGGGTACATGGAGCATCTACCTAGACTATATATACTAAGACTGTGAGAGTATCCTAAGTCATAAGGGGTTATGAGGAGTCAGGAGGAGTCAGAGTGAGTCAGAGATAAGGGAACCAGTACAAGGGATCAAGTAATGATGAGAAGGTTAGATGATGAAAAGGTGCTGGAGATAAGGAAAAACTGCACTTCATAACACAGTCGGTCCTTCATGTATGTCTATAGATGATACCATGGGGACCAGATACCGCTCCGAATATATCTAAAAGAGATTGCACTTCCAATCCAAGGACAAGAGATTTCATGTTCGAACCAACGAGACATCCAAGTCGAGTCCTCTCCAAGATCAATATCCAGACAGTGTCAGGACGGAACATGAAATTGGAAGAAAATGTGGATGAATTCAGAGTGGAGGAACTTGCTAAGTTGGGAAAGACTGAAAGAGGTGGAATGAGGAGGAACTCACTGGAACTATGTGGATTATAAAGGAACATTCGAGAATATTTTACCCTTATCCGAAAAGAAACAGACTCACACTTAAAAATTGTATATAAAAGGTCACATAATTGTAGATACAGTCTAGTCTAACTACCAAACCACCTAGCAAACCAGCTAGCTATCATCTTGTTACTACTTACTCACAAGCACCATGCTCTTATCATACCATAGCTTGCCATCTTGAATACTATCTTGTGAAACTTCTCCAGTGGGACGGACGACCCGCTCCAACACTTCCAAACCTCCGTTTACTGAACCGTTGGTAAGCAAATCCGCTCCGGAACTGAATCTCCAGATATTCCCTATTGAACCAACTGGGCACATGCAGCTAACAACACGCTCCCTCTGTGTCTGAAGTAGTTGTGAAAACCAACAACCACTTGACATCAGTGGTGACCACTGCAGGGGAAAGAATAGGGAAAATCCATAATCCTTGTTTCTCTCCCTGTTGTTTATGCATCAAGAACGATTCTCCCATTTGAACTTCGAGACGTACAGAAATCCAGATAATAATAATATTTCACCAAGTAATTCGACACGTGTTGCGGACCTCCAGGACCTTTTTGATCAACAATCAGTCGACTTGCTAGAACCAGAACTAACTTCTATCAGTCCCTTACCAGAAGGGATCCACTTTTCTCCTTATTCAGCTTTATCTACCCCTGGGGATTCACACCATAGGACCTACCATTACTTTAATCACGATGACTTAATTAATAATCTGGAAAGAATGACTCAACTTAATAACGAAACTGACAACTCTATGACTTCCAATAATCAACCATCAGCTCCAAATGTACATATAGGAAATGCAGCAGAATTGCCGGTGTGAGGAGCTCGCAAAGCCCCCTTAACCTTTACTGGAAAGTATTCAGAAGTCAAAGACTTTATTAATCACTATGAAAAGCTACTTACCAAGTATAATGTCTCCAATGACCGAGCCCGATGCAACAGGATACTCGATTACTGTTCTACATCAGTAAAGACCTATGTATGATCAACTCAACAGTATAGAGAAGGAGTTTGGAGTGAATTAAAGAACCACTTACTAAAGGTATATGATGCCGAACAAGCACGACTACGGTATCGACCAAGTGATGTACAAGCATATGCTCGATAATCCAGATGAACTGCCATCAACAACCTGTCTAGATGGTTGAAATATGCTAGAGGGTACCAAAGTAGGGCTGGAGAGCTACATGCAGTGCATAAATTGTCAGAATCAGAGTATGCGACTTACTTTTGGGCTGGCATTCTAGTATCCTTGCAATCGGTTCTAGAAAACAAGTTAGGACAACAGTACCCTCTTCATGATCAGCGGACCCCATACTCTATAGAACAGGTTTGTGGAGTGGCAGAAACCTATTTTCAAAGGGATAAGTTTACATCGATGATGCTCGATGCATCTGCCTTTGGAGTAACACTCGAAGATGAAATCATGGAGGAGTCTTCAGACTCAGACTACAGTTCAGACGAGGATTCAGAGGAAGAACGGAAAAAGAAGAAGAGGAGAATTAAGAGAGACAAAAAGAAGGCATGAAGAGAAAGGGAATTGCGAAGGAAAACATGTGAACCTGAAGAAGACGAACTAGCCAAGGAAGAACGGATACATGCTACCAAGCTGCAAGGAAATACGGACGAAGTAGTGGAAATAATTTGACAGTTAAACACTATGAATATTAATGATCCCACCTACCCAGTCATGTATTACAAGGCCCTGTCCTTAGACTCAGCAGGACATGTGAAGTTATGCATATGACCCCCAGCTGTTGGTGAAGGAAATTTTAATGTTGGAATCCATCCAGGGTCGTGAATGATGAATCGTCCTCGAAATCTAATGGCCGAATCAAAGACAAGTTCAGAATTGGCCATGACATGCTTTGGATGTGGTCTTCCTGGACATAGAATGAATGAATGTGGTGTAATAAAGCAGTGATTGGATTTAGGTGAGTTAGCTATCGACAATGGCTCAGGAAAGTACATCATGAAAGACGGTTCAATGATTTTTCGGCAAAAAGGAGAGTCAATAGTACAGGCATTGGACAGGATTCTGGAAGAGAGAGGAGCGAATAAGTCAAGAAGCATGTATGTGACATTAGGAGAACCTATGAGAACGTTCTATGCACAGAACGTACGAAGTTATGCAAGTGATGATGTAGGAAGCAAAACAGAAGAGGAAATCATGTCATATTCGACGGAAGAGGAAGAAGATTCAGATGATGAGGAAATTTTAAATTGTATGTCAGAAACTGAAGAAGAATTTAGTGGAGACACTGAAACAGAAAGTGAAAAGGAAGCATACCTAGTGGCTGTGACATGTTGCAAAAAGATATATGAGGTGGAAAGGGGAAAGAAGGTGGGGCATGAAACGAGAGAGAAACATCAGCAGTCGCCCTGAGAAGCAACTAGGGGACAGTGGATGATTAAGGTTCCGTTGTGCCCTGACGGAACATGGGAGCCTTGGAATGCAAAAATACATAGCTGAATGAGGAAGAAAGGAACCAAGGAGGCAGCTCAGCCTGAGAAGGAAGAATTTGATCATGATCAACAAATAGCACCCAAACGGAGCAATGCACAGGATCCAGAGAAAGTAATGGAAGATGTATCTATGGAACCAGAGCTAACAAAAGAAAATATTTCGGTGGAAGACAAGAATGGTGAAACAAGTGGGACAAAATTAAGGGGTCGGCCTCTGGAACCAACTCCGATTGACGTTAGGGGAGAGCGAAGACGGGAAAAGAGGCAAGAGGATGAATCTCGGGAAAGGCCTAGAGCGCTTAGTGAGGAGGCAAAGCAGTCCCCTACTATCCTAAAAAGAGAATCTGTGAAGGCAAGAGAAGAGAGAACGAAAGCTATCACTGAATCCTCAAAGAGATCATTGGAACTGTCTAGAGATGTAAAAATATCAGAAGTGCTAGAAAGGATTTTGAAAGCAGAAGTGACCTTACCTGTAAAAGAAATCCTGGGAGTATCAAAAGAATTAATGGCGTCGCTGTCAGACAAAATCAAATTGAAAAATCCAAAGGTACTAAATTTGAAGAATCACGCATGAAAAATTGAAGTGGCAAGGTGCATTGCTCGAACCATGTCAAGTACGCTGCAAGTCAATCATCTAGCTGGAAATGGACCATTGATCAAAATAACTATGGAAAGTAAAGGAAGGGATGTGCAAGCTATAATCAACACCGGGTCAGAGCTGAACATAGTAAGCAAAGAAATTTGTGAAGATATAATAGGCTTACCGGTGGACACAACTCAGAATTCTACAATGAGTGACACGAATGGAGGAGAAGGCCAATTAATTGGTGTGATTCAAGATGTGAAACTTCAGTGTGGTGGAGCGATAACTCGAGCGGACTTCTATGTTGGAGAAAAAGTACCATTTGACATGCTTTTGGGATGACCTTGGCAAGTAGGGAATCGAGTGTCCATCGATGAAAGAGAAAAAGGAACTTACCTCATTTTCAAAGACCTGAAATTGTGGAGGCCAGTATTTGAAATGTTCGTAGCATCTCCATGAGTACCCATTCGACAGCAACGGCAACACCAGTCCAACAGGCATTCATATGCCATAAAAAGGCCTTATTCAGAGGTAGAGATGGAATCAGAACACTCCAGCGATCAAGAGGATATCCGGCCGATGGCGCAGGACAGTATCCACAAAAGCACTTTAGCTTTGCAAGAGTCAGGGTATCATGGGGCTCAATTTGTTGAAGAAGATAACCCCATAATAGGAGAAGAAGAGGAGTACAACGACGATTTGGATTTTCAGTATGGCAAGACATTTGGGCACATGAACAATTGGACTCGAGAAGAGGAGGACGACCCGGGAGGAGAAAGGCAGCCAGAGACACAATTCAGGAGAAAAAGAAGATTTGACCTAAAAAGAGAGGTGGAGACCCTGCTACAATTGTGGATCCAAGGAATGCAAATAATAGCAATGGTAATAATCCTAAAAGTGGAAAATTGGATAAGGAAGGAGGCAGAGGATAAAAGAGATGAGGAAGAAGAACACAAACCCAAAAACATTTCCAAATCATTCCTCCTCAGAAAATCACCACGCCTCTTCTCAAGTTTGTCATTGCCTTTCACAACCACTACTATGCTCAACCCCCCCCTTTCAGACCCCATTCCTCTCCTCCACCAATCTTTGGAAGAAGCCCCAGCTACAACTTTGTCGAACCAATTAATGGTCAATGGAACAGGTGTGACGGAAATGCAGAATTTCTGGAACCTCCCTCCACACGAGGCTATGTACTGTCTGTGTGCTGAGATCCGCGCTACTGCCCCAGAAGCTGTAGCAATAAATCCTGTTGTACTTGTTGGTGCCCAATCCTGGTCATCTCCAACCCAACGCAATACAAACAGCCATACGAAAAATGAGTTCATTTTACTTGAAGGCCTCTTTGGAAGGCTGAATGACCTTAATAATACCATGGACCTGAAATCTTTTTCCATTATGACAGGACACGCTCGTCTCATTTTCTACCCAGGCAAAGAAGGAAGGGAAAGAGACATACGATTCTCTCTTCCAGCTATTCCCGAAGAAATTTTGTCCATTTGCTATGGAGATATGGTAGATTTTCTACACAACAAAGCTGATCAGGTAAGGAGGATCCAGAATGGTGAGTCAGAAGAATTAATGAAGGAGAGTTTTCAGATAAAGGCGGATCAAGGCCAGCTACAAAGGAATCAGAACGAGAACGGTGTGATCATGGGAGAATCTTGTCCAGAAACAGAATCACTCAGATCACCGTTGACTTGTTCAACTTCACCATCTTCCTCTGAAAATATACTTAGTCCAATTTATATTCCTCAATCACCTGCTACTTTAACCATGTCCACAGACGCGTCACCCTGGAGCTCGGTGTTGTCCTTGCCACTTCCAGCTGAAGAAAGGAGTTCAGAAGGAACATATGCTAATGTTAACAGACACGAAGTTGTTCCACCTGCGCAACCTGAGCCCTTGCAGGTGCTAGTAACTACTGAAGTGATCACAGATAGCGAGGAGACATTGGTAGAATCAATGAACTTGGAATCAGGAGAAGAGCTGGGATATCCTTTGCCCTCAGAAAATGACTTGGATGAAAAAGATGAAGACTTCAAAATGGAAGAATTGGATCAAGGTATTCGAACTAATATAGTTTGTCAATGAACTCTAGTCAATATCGAGGAAGCAGACGAAGAAGACAAACCCATGGAGGGAAGCAAAGCCGACACCCCGACTCCAAACGTATCCGAGGAAGGAATTGAGGAAGACGAAGATAGCGATGAAGAGGAGGAGGAAGACGACAAGAAGTACTGGCCAGTGCTATACACACGCAACACTTTCAAACCATTGTTGCCAGAAGAGCAGCATCTTGTTGTTCCCACCAATCTTCCGAAGCTATGAGAGGATGAATTTCCTACCCAGGACAAGCAAAATGTAAGCATTCATTCAGAAGTAGACGAACCTCACTTACCCGCATTCCTCATTCATCGAATTTGCTTTTTCTGCCAAAAGCCTATGGCTGTTGCTCTTTACCAGCTTCGTGTAGGGAAACCCTGGAGAGAAGCACTTCTGCTGGGAATTCGCCACGCTCAGGCTATCAGACCAGTGCATCCAGAGCCTAGCCTAGCATACATGGCACGATACAAGCTCCAGGAGCCTGACTATACCTTCTATCTTACCAATACACCCGATCAGTGCAGCTTTTGCAGGGAATACGTTCGTTGACAGGTGCTTAATCTCCCAGAAGATAAAGTTCCCACTGAATACCTGAAGCACCCGTATTCCTCGTCTACCATCTCTGAAGTTCCTTCGTTCGCCTCTCTTCTTCCTGACCCCTTACCTGATGATGCGTCCCCAGAAGAGCAGAGAGAGTGGGAAATCGAGAATGTATTCATAGGCACCGACGACGAACACATTATGTATTGGAAGGACAAAAAGAAGCTAGTCCTGCAGTGGAGGGCTCTTTTATCCAAAGGGATATGATATATCACCAAATATTTGATCATACAAGGACTTGTTGAGGAATTTCAAACCACGTGGGACTTTCTTAATGATGAGGGAAATCTTCTGGGGTGTGAGCATCCACTCTTGTCAGAAGCCGAAATGTTGTGGATTCAAGCTGCCATGTCGGTCCTGTATCAACACAAGGAAAAGGATCTCGAGCATCTATTGGAAGACTCAGTCAGTGGACTATACTACTCCATCTACGAGCTTAGGTGGTTGACATGGCATGGATTTATTCCCCTCTTACCTCATCCACTTCCATTGACCAGCACATTTGCTTACTGTGACTATTTGAATGCTAAAGAAGTGCATATTAGCTGACACCCTGCTAAATCATTACTGTTCCTTATTTGCGGATATACTCAAAACAATGGGAGGACGATGACACTGGATCTGGAACGTTTTCCATGGCCGCTGGGAGATTGCCTGCCTAACGAGTCTGAATGGCAAGGCCTTCGTTGCACCGCTGAAGAAAAGTACAGTCTTGCAATTCAGAAATGGAAGGAAGCACGCGAAGAAGGAAAATCTTTGAATTCTAACTTGGAATCTGGTTCTACACACACTGCAATGGCCATCACCAGCTCGGACACCCTCACGGAAACCCCACTTGCCGCTGTTGTTTAATTTAGTACACCAAATTGTGAATCAACTCTTATTTTTGCTTGTAAGGACACACTTCAGATCTTAATCATTCCCCACACACTCACAATGAAATTAGGGAATGAACCCAAACCCCGAACACTCCCCCGAAATAACTCACTTACAGAACGCCTTGCAACTGACTTGACAAATTGCCTCTCAACTCGCTACACAAAAGATGCTACAAACAGCTTGTTCTGATATGCCACCCTCGTCATCTCTACCTTTGCAGCCATCATTGCAACCTGCGCCGCAGTATTCTCAGTTCTCGCATCCAATTCCGATTCCGGTATCAGTCTTGAATCCTCATGCTCCACCTTTTCAGCTGAATTCGTCTATCAATGCACCAAATCCTCATGTATTCTATATCTCCGGCCCCTGGACATATTACGACTGTTCACAGGATCCCAGGTACAATCAAGCTTCGAAAGACCAGAATGGATTCCATATGCCTTGTCAACTTCTTTCACCATCTCCGACACGATTTCCTTCTCTGCCAGTTGTTTCACCTATGACTCCAATGCAACAAGTTCCATCTCACAATACTCCAACGTCTCATTCTCGAAATCCTTGTGCGTGTGCGTCACACAAAGCTCGATTTTGCCATGCATTAATGATGAAGCATCCCATAGATCGTGCATTGAACAATCTGCGTACTCCACCTCTTCAAAACCCTCAATTCCCATTGCTTCCTCCAAAACCACCATCTGGAAAAACTTTGCAAAATCGCAGACACCAGAAAGCGCGGAAGAGATGCAAGATCGAGGCACGAAGAGGAGAACAGGAATTCATGGTACAAACAGACAAACAAAAGACCAATTGCGCCCTTCTGAATTTATGTATTCTCCAGCTCTTTTCTCAACTCGTTGCCAAGCTTCAACCTCTTTCAATTTGAATCCTAGGTTAAAGTTTTCAAATAATCTAACAAGGAATCATACTTATGGAATTTTACAGTGTATATTGCCTGTGTCATGTATGGAGATTCTCCAGTCTTGGAATTGATTCTCAAATGCCTTGCCACAAGTTTATCTCTTCGAAGATGCTTTCAATCCTTCACTCGTTGAGTTCTACTATGCTTACACAGACTCATCACTTAATGCCACCTGTCCTACGAGCTCGACACTTCCCATTCTTGT
>RCHF01002094.1:0-48579 GCA_003987895.1 Neonothopanus nambi | reverse complement strand
TCATGTCACGAGCAGAAAACGAAAGTGATAGAAACTATTGCGGATATACACGCCACCAGAACGGCTCCTATGTCATCCAACCCTTCACGACTTCTGAAGGCCAGGCTGCAGATGAAACTTGACGAGCTTGAACGTTCGTACGTCGTACCAATGTGGGGTCTAAGAATGGCTTCTTCCGTGGAAAGAGGGTAAGTGACATACCCTTCATAAGAATAGAAACTTAAGGGGACCGTGCCGGTTGTTTCTATTCATTCTTCCAACTAGGAACTTTGATTTTGCGCCGTCCGTCCGGGTCTTACACTGAGGTTAACTTCAAGGTGAGATCTTCGAATGCAAGGAGCTAGCACGCGGCGCTGAATGCAATCGTAAGTACTTTCAAAGCTAAATTCAGTTTTCCTGGCGTTAAGTAGGGTGCCTTATTTCATTCAATAGCATTCTTCAAATTGTAAGCAGCATCTGTCTCCCGTTTTCGGAGGAGTACTGCTCCATGAGTTGATCAATTCATGAGTCCGAGTACCCGAACCCGAGCCTTAGTAAACAGGACATATTGCGCAACGATTGCGCTGGAATAGCCAATAGCAACACAGGTATATAAGGAACTCAGTCTACCCGAAAGATCCGCCCCTCTTTCTAGACTCTGACCACTTTCTGGACGACAAACGAGCGATACGTCGCTGCACCGCGCCTGACCGCGCCGCGCTAGGTTCGGTAAGGCCGATGAGAAATCAGTGGTACGAAATCAGTTATTCTTTCTATAATCCGCATGCTCATCAGAAACGTGTGTGTATATCTCTTAGAATGCTTCCTGAATATGGCAGAACATGACTCGATGTTTTTGGATAGGCATCGAGCTTCCCGAGCCTTACCGTTGTGTCGCACTTTCTGCTCTCCGGTCTTACTAAGAAGCTGTGCGCACGCGGACGGAACATTTCCTTGATCACCGTTAATGCGGGCTTGAGTGGCGGTCAGCTGTTGGCGATTTGTGGTGCGGTGGTTAAGGGCGAAGGTTAATACTTGCATGCTTACTCCGCAACAAGGTATGTTTTCCAGGCTGATGTGTAAGCCCGAAGTCAAGGAAAGATGACTCATTTCATCTGTAGGTAAAAGCGAGAGCTTGTCCATCTAGACCCGTAAAGCGACACTGGAATCGGCGTATACCTACGAAGAGTTCGCATCTGACATGACTCATCTTGGGAGACTTGACAGGATCTGATACGTCATGTATGGGCATGCCTAATCTGAATCTGGGGGAAGAATGAATTTGAAATCGCATATAAGACTGTTTCTGAAGGAATTAAAGGTTTCAGCTACAAGCAAGCCATTAGTACGCGTTTCTTTCCAAACACTTTCACAAAGATGTCTGTCGAAATCGTTGACGTGCACGCTCACAACGAGGACAATGCGCGCGCTATTCAGAGGCAGTTGCTCGATGGTCTATGCCGCCCGGCTGGCCAAAAAACGATGCCGACGATGCTCCTATACGATGAGCGAGGATTAAGATTATACGACGATATCACGACGAAAGCTCCGGAATACTATCTCTTCAGTGCGGAAGAAGAGATTCTGAAGAATAAAGCAGATGAAATCGCGAGGGTTATGCACCAGAACACAGGAGTCGTTCAAGGCGAGACCGTCATCGAACTTGGTGCCGGGTGAGTAATCCCCACGTGCTCCAGTCGCCACCATCAACTGCCTCTTGCATGCAAAGAACTACCTCTGATCAGATTCTTATACATAATATGCAGGGCTCTCCGCAAAACCTCTCACGTCCTACTTGGACTTGCTCATCTCGTCGACAGTCCCAGCAAGAACCCGCCGGTCACCTATTACGCACTCGATTTGGAGCAACGCGAGCTGGAACGTACTTTGGGACAGATTGCGATGTCTGATATTGGAACAGAGCTTGATGGCAAGGTTTCTACTAAGGGGATGTGGGGCACTTATGATGATGGCTTGAAATTCGTCGAATCTACTGGTTTACACTCGCGTACTCCTCTCGATAGGATGCCGAGGCAAGTAACGTCGTCGTTAAAGGTTGACGCCCGAGAGACTTCTCCTGGCTCAATTTCGTCCGGATCTGACTCTACCACACCGGCTACTCACTTTGATTCCGAAATATCGCCTCCGTCGACGCCTGAAGAGGTTCAACCTCCGTTGCATCTCTTGTTCCTTGGTTCCTCACTGGGCAACTTCACCCGCGCTGAGGGTGCTGATTTCTTGAGGTCTCTTCCTTTGAGGCCAGGATCGGGAGATACACTGCTGCTGGGCATGGATCATGATAATGAGAAGAGCTTGATCGAAGAAGCATACGGTGATCCACAGGGACACACCAAAAAGGTTATCATGAACGGCCTGAAAGCGGCAGGGAGAGTCCTTGGAGATGAGTCTCTGTTTGAAGAAGATAAGTGGAATTACGTCAATGTGGGTGGGCTTTATCTGTACCTATTCCTATCTCTCACGTCTGTTTAATCAGAGATACAACGAGGAAGAGCGTATGTCGCATTCTTGAACTCCGACTACGTCGTACTCATCGGTGTTTCCTTCTTGCTTAGGTCGTCATGAGGCTTTCTATGTGGCGAAGACTTCGCACACTGTAGAGACGCCCGACAAACAGCAGAAGTTCACCTTCTTGGAAGGCGAGTTTGTCAAGATTGAAGAGTCTTGGAAGGCATGTACCATTTGTTTGTTCCGCAGATTATCTTTTTTTTACTAATCATCTCGTACAGTTTTCCGAAATTGATGCGTACACTCTCTTTTCGGAGAGCAACCTCAGGCCGGTCCAAAGATGGACCGACAGCACCTCTCGATATTCTCTATGGCTACTCGAGCGACCTGCCTTCACCTTTCCTCTACTCACTTCCCCCCGCGCATGCAACACTAGTGGCGAACTGGTTCTCAAGAAGAATTACTCGTCCTCTCCCTTTGGAGTCCCTTCTCCTCAAGACTGGGAGAATATGTGGGCTGCCTGGGATTGCATTACGCTCTACATGATCCCCCCGTCGATGTTATACCAGAAGCCGATTGATTTGCGGCATATTTGCTTGTTCTACCTCGGCCATATTCCTACATTTTTGGACATTCATCTATCTCGCTTGTTGCAGGAACCACATACCGAGCCTGAAACATTCAAGGTAAGTCGTCTTGGAATTGAATATGTGTTACTTT
Source organism: Neonothopanus nambi (assembly GCA_003987895.1). Taxonomy (NCBI): domain Eukaryota; kingdom Fungi; phylum Basidiomycota; class Agaricomycetes; order Agaricales; family Omphalotaceae; genus Neonothopanus; species Neonothopanus nambi. The sequence goes on along the minus strand of RCHF01002094.1, from coordinate 45,414 downwards.
GTTTATCTTTTCCTCCAGGACATATTTGAGGTAAGCTGACATAGAAATTGAATTGGAATGGGAAGTCTAAGCGATGTCTTCAGCGTGGAATAGACCCCAATGTCGATGACCCTACGCAATGTCACGTAAGTGTGCTGCATTAGTGTCGCTGGTGACAAGGTCCGACCAGATTTGCTAGGATCATTCCGAAGTACCCGTCGACGACGAAGAGTGGCCGACTTTAAGCTCCATCCTTCAGTTCCGTTTACGTGTCCGCGCTAGGGTGTTGAAGCTCTATGATGACATTGATTCTGGGAAAGTCACCTTGACCAGAAAAGTGGGGCGAGTGCTTCACATGACATTTGAGCATGAAGCTATGCACGCCGAGACGCTGCTGTACATGTTATTCCAGCGTGCCGGTACAGGCACCCTCCCTCCTCCAGGGTTCACTGTCCCTGACTGGCGGTCTCTTGCTTCTTCTTGGAATGCACTTCCACAGCCTAAGGAGTTGACTGTGACCTTGGGGCCTGCAACTGTGACGATTGGGCACGATGATTCAGAAGACGATGATGCGGATCCTGAGAAGGCTCTGGATGTGAAAGGTCATGAGTTTGGGTGGGACAACGAACATCCGAAGAGAGAGATGAAAGTCTCGGAGTTCAAGATTGAGTGGAGGCCTGTGACCAATGGACAATTCTATGAGGTATACAAGCAGGACAAGGAGAAGTTCCAGTTTCCTGCCAGCTGGGTCGATGCGGACGGAGAGATTCAGGTAGGTGATCCCGATAATCCATCAAATGCCTTGCTCAGCGGGCAATTTGTAGGTCCGCACCTTGTATGGACCTGTTCCCATGGAGGTGGCTCTGAACTGGCCAATCATCACGTCGTACAACAACCTATCGACTTATGCCACTGTTAAGGGCGGACGTATTCCTACTGAGCCAGAACTTCGTTTGTTCTACGACAAATTCGAGTCAGGCTACGAAGGTGGTGCCAATTTTGGATTCCGGAACTGGCATCCTATCCCGTATGGTTCTTTTCGGCCGCCCCTCGAGCCTATAGCTGATTTCTGTTGGTTTTAGTGCTACGACCGGTGGCAACAAGTACGGTAAAGGACATAACGGCGGCGTTTGGGAATGGACTTCAACCGAATTCGATAAGTATGACGGATTCATTCCGTCCAAATTATACCCAGGGTATGCTTAATTTCCTTTCTCCTTTGGATGTTTCTTACAATTCAATTGCATGCAACCACAGATATTCGATGGACTTCTTTGATGGTGTCCATCAAGTAGTGGTACGTGTATAAAATGCATATCTGGGGCTAGAAGCTGACATCAAGTCGTTCAGATTGGGGGTTCCTATGCGACTATTCCCCGTCTTGCGGAGAGAAGGTCTCTTAGAAACTGGTATCAGCGCAACTACCCCTATCCTTGGGTAGGTGCACGGGTAGCATATGATTTGTGAGGGTCTACATGTCTTGTTTGAAAATATGCCCGATGTATTATTGTATTGAAGAATGTCTGAACTGACGAATGTACTTGTATTTCGCGTAGCGTTGTCTTCGCCCGCATGCTAGTGTCTTGTCTCGGATTAGCTCTGAAATGAAAACAGTGTGCTTGACACTTTAATCTCTTGCTGAGGCACTAGTTCGACGCGGCCTTGAAAGCATCATGGGAAAACCATATGACATTGAATATGAAACATCTACGAGCGTGTGGCGCACCACCATGCACGGACTAAAGTCGGACCTTCGGGGTCGACCGCTTTAATAGGGAAGCGACTTCAGTTAAGCTCTCAAAGCGCTGTAGCCTGTATGATTATCTACATCAGAGCGCCCTACTACGGTCCAAACGTTCATGCATTCATGACTCAGCCGTAGCAGCATGACATTGAAGATCTCGGATGGCGACATTCGCCGGGACATACATGTCATCTCTACTTGAAATAGTGAATTATCACACATGACTGAAAAAGTTACCTTTCAAGGATTTTCTATATTTTTTGGAAGAAAGAAAACGAGCTGCAGTGAGAGGAAAGGATGTCTGAGACGTAAAGGCCGTGATTATTGCGACAAGTATGGGCCGTGTATACTGTAACTTTAAATAAGTACAATTTGATACCCTCTCATTTGTGAGCACATCGTTATGGAGTGTCTCATGGGAGATAAACGGAATCGGAGACTGTTCGGGGATGTCCTCCGCATGGTTGCTTGCTTCGCACAAATTCGACACACGGACACGCTATCCATATGGATGATATGCCTATAATTCCACCATTCCACCTGGAATGGCCGGTCAATGGTAACCGCCTTTGCTTCTTACCTTCATGTCTACTGCAAGTCTCCCGTCGTACTATATAGCGCCAAACCTCGCCCGGACGCCATCGTATACGGCGGAACCGCAGGAGTTTGAGCAGCGTATCGCACTTGCAGATCGTCTTCGCCCTCGGCCTTCTGGAACTTTTGTGAAGCAATCCAAAAACGGTGATGCACGGTTGAAGTTAAATGCTCAGGATGATCATGCAACACTTCCTGTGTACGGTGCTGGGGGTATGGTTGACGGAACGGTTGATATCGCGAAGACCGACGGCATAACAAGCGTGGAAGTCAAGGTATGAGCTGGGTGCTGTGTTGTCTGACTAGGCTTCGATGTTGAACGAGAACTACATAGGTGGAAGGTCGTCTCAAATTGAAGGAGGTTGCAGAAGGTGGAACCACCTCTGCCAAGTTATGTCTTGATACCTCGTTGCTCTGGATAAAAGATCCACAAAACACCATCTGCCCAACCTCTCTGCCTTTCCGGCTGACCCTTCCTGCTACATTTGAATTCGACGGGAAAACATACGTGCGTCTTCAGGTGTTTTTTTGGAAATAAGAATATTCTATTCATACTCTAACAGACCCTCCCTCCTACATATGAGGTTAAGCTCTCAGGCCTACCGGGATTCAATGCTTCGATTGACGTGAGCATATTTTACCGCTTCAGCCGCCTGTGCACTCACTTTAATTCAGTACTCTGTGTCTGCTATCATAAACAAACCCAATGCCGTTCCGAGCGTTGTTCCTCTGGTCACTTCCAGTTTATTTGGAATCAACATCGGCTCGACGTGTGTGAACAGTCCCCCTATTTGCGACTGCTGTTGTACTGACTGGACACTTAGGGTATTGTCTACGCCTTTCGTGTACTATCCTCGCACACGGCCAGCGATGGCCATACCGCGTCCCTTGCGACTATCGAGAGGCGGCTTCGAACTGAACTCGGAGTGGAAAAGCTATGAATCCACGATCCATGCGAGGGTATCGAATATGCAGGATATAAATACCATTTTATATTTGCCTGCCTCGCGGATCTTCTGCATTTCACAGCCAATCCCTTTCCATCTGACTTTCCAGTCATCTGCACTGTCCCTGGCTGCTTTTATGCCGTTTGGGCCCTCTGGGAATCCCAATGCGAAAAAGCCTACACGGATACAACTGATGAGGCAGATCACGGTTGATGTGAGGTGGGTAGCACTTTTTGTAGATGTCAGATCATGGTATTGATTCGTGGTCAGGAACGAGTTAGTGTTAGGGACGAAGACGGATATATGGAAGGTGGACTGTATTGGAGAAGCGACTTTTAAGCATGCGGTGAGTATTAGTACAGCAATAGTACTGACAAGCTGTATTCTCACCCTTTTGCTTCTAGGGTGATGGTCCAACTTGGATATCTTTCTCTGGTGAGCTCGTCGTGGATCCCTCAATAAAGATTACAAGCTTCAAGGCCGGAGGTCTCACGATCAAGGTTTGGAACTCTCGCTCGTCTTGCAAGTCCCTTGTTGCTGACCTGGTGATACCTCGGGTCTTTCTAGGACTGCATCCTTTTCTCTATGATGCCTCCTGATCCCAAAAAGGCACCTTTTAGTGAGATACGGCAGGTCATACCTATTCGTCTTACTACGGATCCCTGGACTGCAGATGGTACTGGCATTGGAGGTCCCTTTGGCTCTGATTCGCAGTATTCTATACCTTCATCGCCGGACAACAGTACAGAATAGACTCTGTATATTTGTCACTTTCTATGGGTGCTTTGTTTTCATGTCTATGCTTGACGGATATTTTTATACATTTACAGGCTTGAATATTGTAATTTATCTTGTTTCCAACAGAACTGTGGTCAGGATATTGCCAGGCCCGAAGCATAAAATATTTTACTAGCAATTAGCCTCACTATTCCACTTTGCAAGCTGCCATCCTAGTTTAAATTCTAAGGACATGATCGTCGCCCCAGGAAAACGCTTCGATGGGAGTCAGAATCCTCATGATATTTTTGGGGAACTAAGCACGGTCCTCCCTAGTTTTTCAGTTGAACGTAGAGTCCTCGGCCGAGTCGTTGATAGCTTTGAAGTGTGGGAATTTATCTTCATCTTATCTCTCATTTTTCCCGCTTGCTACTTAAAAGTTCGAGCCGGTCAGCTCGACAGTGCACATTATACGCTCTTCACGTATACCAGCTCTTATGTTGCAGAATCAAAGCTGATATCTGTCTTCTTTCTGGAACCCTGTTAAATACCAGCTCTCTTCAATGCCGTCGGTTGCTAGTCATAAACCAATACCCCTCTTCAACAATCACCGACATAAGCATAGCGATGCAAGAAAAATTTTCAAGCGACCGCGGCCTACTTGGGTTGACGTTGACGAAGATGGGGATAGAAAAAGGAAGATGTCTATGAAGCAGAACGGTGGTCTCTCTAATGGCCACCATCGGATTCCTTCCTCTGACGGACGTCATTTCAAGAAAGCTCGACACTCTACTGGCAATATGAATGGAGTTCTTGGGGTTGAGGATGGTCATCTCAATGGGAGCACCGAGACGCCTGCTAAGACTCCCGTTTCTAAAGCTCAGACGGCCACTACGTCCAAGTTTGCTGCAATTCAAGAACAGCGTGCAAATTTGCCCATTGCAAAGGGTACGGATGACTCTGCGGATATGAAGACTTCAAACTGAATCATTTTATTTTAACAGGCAAGGAAGCACTCATTCAGCAGTTCCGCGAGAACGACGTGACTGTGCTACTGGGAGAGACGGGGTCAGGAAAAACTACTCGTGTGTTCTCTGTATCTGTCCCGCCTATCCATCAGCTAACTGAATACATAGAGGTACCGCAGTATATCTTAGAATCTGGCCTCGCGGGCGAAGGGATGATTGCAGTCACGCAGCCTCGAAAAGTTGCCGCTACTTCCCTTGCTGCCAGAGTTGCGGCGGAACAGAACGTGCAGCTCGGTTCCACAGTCGGTTATGCCGTTCGATTCGACGAACGCTCAGGCCTGGAGACTCGTATAAAATATCTGACTGACGGTATGATTGTGCGAGAGCTCATGTCAGACCCGTTATTGAGTCGATACAGTGTTGTCATCGTGGATGAAGCACATGAACGATCCCTGAGAACCGACCTTCTCATTGCCAACCTTAAGACGATTCAAAGGCGACGAAATGGCGCCTCTGAGGGCAAGGGCAAAGGGAAGGAGAAGGCAGAGGCTTCTAATCCGTTGAAAATCGTGATCATGAGTGCGACTCTTGATGCGGAGAAATTCAGCAAGTTCTTCTCAGGGTAAAGTGATACTCCTCATCTTTGTTGGCTTGCACTGATGATGGTTTTTTCAGCTCTAAAATTATCTACGTCCAAGGTCGTCAACATCCTGTAAAGATTTATCATTCTTCACAGGGACAAGTCGACTACGTAGATGCTGCAATGCGAACTTTCTTCCAGATACACACTGACTCGCCTCCGGGTGATGTCCTGATATTCTTACCAGGTAGTTTATTTGCTGATTGGGCCTACCTGCGCACTCTGATGATATTTCAGGGCAGGAGGACATTGAGAGCTTGGAGAAATCTATACAAATGTATGCCAATCAGTTACCACAGGATCGCATGGAGGTACTCGGTTTCCATCATTGCTGGCTAATGTTGGATACTAAAGGACAATTGCTACAGGTTCTAATATGCAATATGTACGCATCACAGGCGCCAGGCCAGAACGCAAAAGTATTTAATCCCACACCCCCTAATACCCGGAAATGTATATTGGCTACCAACATCGCTGAAACATCTATTACTATACCCGGAGTGAAGTATGTGATAGACACGGGAAAATGTAAAGAAAAACGCTATCTTGCTCGAAATACTGGTGGTGGTAAGCTGGCTGGCTGTATACGATGGTTTATCATAGCTGAGCGTACATCAGGTTTTGACACCCTGCTGACCAGAGACATTACGCAGTCGTCTGCGATGCAGCGAGCTGGTCGTGCTGGTCGAGAGGTTCGTGTCGATCACCTCTTAGAAATTGATTTGGCCGATTGCTGACACTTGAATAGGGTGCGGGACAATGCTTCAGACTATACACTGAAGAAGCTTTCAAGGCAATGGCTCCTTCTGCGGAGCCGGAAATTCTGCGATGTGGTTTATCTTCGAGTCTTTTACAGCTTAAATGTATAGGGCAGGATCTTGAGGCTTTAGAGCTCATGGATCAGCCGGATGATCAATCCCGTATGTGGTGCCTTACTCATTGATTTTGTCTCGATGTAACTTCTGGTCAGCAGTGATCTCCGCTCTCAAGACTCTGTTTCTATTGGGTGCTCTTAATCAGAAGAAAGAGCTTACCCTGCTGGGTCAAGAAATGGCCGCCTTTCCTTTGGAACCCGTCTATAGTCGGGCTGTGATTGCATCGAAGGAGTACGGCTGTACTCAGGAGATACTCGAGATCATCTCCGTTCTGTCCGCATCGTCCAAGCTCTTCATCGACTCTGCAGAGCAGCGCGATGCTGTCTCCGAAGCTCGGAGGAAATTCCGACACCCAGCTGGCGATCACCTCACCATTCTCAACGTCATCAAGGCCTATCAAGATATCGCTCGGTCAGAGAATAAAGGCGGGAGGAGAAATTGGTGCCGGAAACACTTTCTCAATGAGCGCGCCTTGCTGGAGGCCAACGATATAAGGGAGCAACTTGAACACACGTGCAAACGACTCAAGATTGATGTTACGGTTTCCTGTGGGGATAAGGAAGAACCGGTAATTAGCAGTCTCGGACATGGGTTGATCTCGAACTTGGCACTTCTACAGCCTGATGGATCCTATAAACAGATCATGGGGCAATCGGTATGTCGTTCGTTACTATCTGACTTGGTACTGTTGTTGAGATCGAATGTTTAGATTGTTAAAATACATCCAAGCTCGACACTGTGTGACAAGAAGCACCCTGCGATCATATACGATGAGCTGGTGAGTTCATTGATAGCTACTAATGGAAAAATGAACTCTAAACAATATGTCCTAGGTCTATACCAATCACATATACGCTCGCGGCGTATCCAGGATTAATAAGAGCTTCGTGCTGACCCTGGGGGCTCTGAACCAGCGGCAGGCATGATACCCTAGACTCGTATCTATAGACTTCTGCACGATGTCCATGTTCTCGACAATACATGACGATTTGACGATGACTCGCTCTTTGAAACTACATAATGCAAAGCCTCAAGTTCAAGGCCTTAAGCTCAGGCCTCAGTTCCTATATTTAAGTGTACAGAACTTTCAAGACCGGTCGCGAAGGCACCTCGATTCCAGGAAATACATAGCCATTCTATTGGACAAAACATATAGTACGCGATACAGTTACAACATAGCACAGAGATGGAGAACGAAATAGAAGTTAACATGATGCTATCAATATACAGGTCCACGCTCATACACTCCAACACCATCGAAGACATCCATCGTTTAACCAGAGCACATCAAGCAAGCCTCCTTGTTCTCTATGGAACACAGCAGCTTAGCCTCCTCAAGCTCACGTTCCTTTTGTCGGCGAAGCGCCGCAGCGAACTCGGGGTTCTCTTCTGCAGCCTTCTTCTGTTTCTCGTCGAGAGACAGAGACTCCAGTGAAACATCAGAAGGAGGAGTAACGGGAGACTGAGCGGGGGAGGTTGACCCAGACGACCCAGATGACGACGCGAGTACAGGCGTGGAGACACCTGATGACGGGGCAGACGATGTGGGAAGAGCAATGGCAGCAGCGGTGGTGGTAGACGATGGCTTACGGGTCATAGCACCTTTAGCTTGCTGCATTTTCGCATCCTTCAACACGGCTGCATCGACTGTGAACTGGATAGCTTGAGCGGCGGGCCTCGTTCGCAGGTAGTACATTCCTGTCTTCAAACCCTTCTTCCATCCATAGAAATGCATACTCGTCAGTTGACCCATGGTCGGAGCTGATAAGTGCACGTTAAGACTCTGGCTCTGGCAGATGTAGGCGCCACGGTCAGCGGCGAGGTCTAAAACGACCTTTTGCGAGATCTCCCAGACAGTTTTATAGATGGCTTTAATGTGGTCAGGAATGCCAGGGATATTTTGAATAGAACCGTTGTGGGCGATGAGCATGTTCTTCATGTTGTCATCCCAGAGTCCAAGGTCAACGAGATCGCGCAAGAGCCAGGGGCAGACAACTTGGAACTCTCCGGCAAGAACTCGACGGGTGTAGAGGTTGCTAGGAGAAGGGTCATGAGTCGGAATAAAGATTCAGATGTACGAAATAACACACCTTGTGTAGGGTTCGAAGCACTCATTGTTTCCAAGCATCTGACTCGTTGAAGCGGTGGGCATCGGCGCAGTAAGCAACGAGTTCCTCATGCCGTACTTGGCAATGTTCTCCTTCAAAGTATCCCAGTCCCACAAGTCGGAAGGCGTAACACCCCACAAGTCGTATTGCAACTGGCCTTGCTGAGCAGGACTGCCCATCCAAGTTTCATAGGGACCATCCTGGGCGGCCATCTCGCAACTCGCCTCGGCAGCACCGTGGTAGATGGTCTCGAAGATCTTCTTATTGAGATCCTTCGCTTCAGGAGAGTCGAAAGGCATCTTCAAGGCCATGAAAGCATCAGCAAGACCCTGTACACCAATACCAATCGGACGATGACGCATGTTTGAGCGACGAGTCTCAGGAATGGGGTAATAGTTGCGGTCGATAATACGGTTGAGGTTGAAAGCGACGACCCTGGTGACATCGTGAAGTTTTTGGAAGTCATAAGAGAGCTTGCCCGAAGCATCCTTTTTGACGAAGGTAGGGAGAGCGAGGGAAGCCAGGTTGCAAACGGCAGTCTCATCAGGGGAAGAATACTCGATAATTTCGGTACAGAGATTGGATGACTTGATGACACCAAGATTCTTCTGGTTAGACTTAGCTATATAGACAGTCAGCTATTGGCCAACGCAAAAAGGGGGGGGGGCGACTTGCCATTGGCATGATCCTTGTACACCATGAAAGGGTTGCCCGTCTCAATCTGAGCCTCAAGGATGGCATACCACAGCTTCTGTGCGGGGATAACCTCGCGAGCACGACCCTCACTTTCGTATCGCTCGTACAAAGCCTCGAACTCAGCCCCATAGACCTCATGAAGACCCGGTGCTTCATTGGGACAGAACAGAGACCAATTACCACCACCCTCGACACGTTTCATGCTTCAACTAGGCATCAGGAATATTATGATACAAATATGCTTGAAGAACTCACAATAGATCTGGGATCCAAAGAGCATAGAACAAGTCACGAGCGCGGACCTCCTCCTTGCCATGGTTCTTCCTCAGATCGATCAGGGCAAAGATGTCGGCATGCCAGGGCTCGAGATAGATTGCAAAGGCACCAGGACGTTTGTTGCCCCCTTGGTCAACATAACGGGCAGTGGCATTGAATGCACGAAGCATAGGGACGATGCCGTTGGAGTATCCGTTGGTGCCGGCAATATATGACCTGTATCCATTTGGTCAAGCGCGTTCATTACGATGAGCTAGGTACATACCCTGTGGCACGAATGTTATGGATGCTGAGACCAATTCCGCCAGCAGACTTGCTGATTAATGCACAGCTCTTGAGCGTATCATAGATCCCTTCGATGGAGTCATCTTTCATGCAAACCAAGAAGCAGGAGGACATTTGAGGGGTGGGTGTGCCAGCATTGAAGAGAGTTGGTGTGGCATGGGTGAAATACTTCTCGGACATAAGATTGTATGTTTCGAGAACACGCTCGATGTCAGAACCGTGTATACCCACGGCAACACGCATTATCATATGTTGGGGTCGCTCGGCGATGCGGCCATTGATGCGGATAAGGTAAGAGCGTTCGAGCGTTTTGAAACCAAAGCTAGATACAAGGTTAGACTCAGAATACTGGCCAATGTTACATACGCACTAGTTATAGGAAAAGTCGCGGTTGTAGATTATAGCGGAGTCCAGGACTTCCTTGTTGGCCATGACGACATCATAAGTTTCTTGCGAAACCATGGGTGCCGGTCGATTGGTCTTGGGGTTGATGTACTCATAGAGGTCTTTGACAACGGAAGAGAAATTTTTCTTCGTCTCCTTGTGAAGATTGGAGATAGCGATACGAGCAGCAAGGACAGCGTAGTCCGGGTGTTTGGTGGTAAGGTAAGCGGCGGTCTCAGCTGCAAGGTTCTGTACGAGGATAAGGATTGCGCTAGCATCTACAAAAACACGAACTCACGTCGAGCTCGACCGTCGTAACGCCTTGATAGACACCTTGCACGACCTTCTGAGTGACTTCAATGGGGTTCACGTAGTTCATATCGAGTCCGTAACAGAGCTTGTCTATCCGCGACGTGATCTGAAGGTCAAGTCAGTAACCGAACGCGTGTTGATGTAAGAGCCAGAAGCTATTACCTTGTCAAATTGGACGCGCTCTTTGCGGCTGTGAGTGAGCACAATTAGCAAAGGCCCATGCCAGTAATAGAGGACGCGTCGAGCCAATAACTTACCCATCTGAAGAGAAGCAATAGAATATAACGCGTCAACAACGTCAGGTGGTATGCTAGCAGTAAGATCTCACCTCGTTTGAAGACAAAGGCCGCCATGGATAGTAAAGTAAAGGGTAAATAGGAATGGGTGGGTGATGGTCGAGGGTAAGGAAGGAAATGCAGAAACGCGACCTCTTATAAATTGTCGCGACTGTTGCAACTCCGCCAACACGTGTGGCTCGCATCATCCGTTCAACAAAGCTCCTGTGCACCATTTTCACTAATTGTGGTACTTTCCACATATCCGAGACCCATTATTTCAGGAAATACGTATTGAGTCCACAAAAAGCCACGACGTTACGCGTTAAAACACGCATTTTCCCTCGACAATACGCGTGAAGGATGCATTCAACAGAGCGCGTTATTATGATCTGTTTGACTGATATGAGTCATCTCACTCGGCCGACTTAACCGAATCTCCATTGCGGCAACTGCCGAGTCATCGACATCAGAGTCACGTGCTGAACGCGTCCTCTGTTCAACTTCTTTTTCCGAGGCCGCGCGCCTTCGTTGTTCATGTTCTTCCCTCTTACTTCAAGACCCTCTGCGTTGCTGTTATATTCTCATTCCGTTCTTTAATTTCTCTCTTCGTCTTCTCGTTATCTATAAATCTCGTTGTTCCTTCACCCTCGATTGTATAATCGCTACCTTTGGGACTTGGATTCGATTTGGAGGCGGCTCTCTTATAATAGTCGAAGAAGGCACCAGTAGTTTCAAGTGCTAAAAACCATCAACCAATAAACGCACTAATGCAGACAGCAAACCATCTGGTGATGGAATATGCTCCCCCAGATCTACGTTCTCCATCCCCGGCTAGTTCAGTGGGAAGCAGACATTCTCAAGACCAGACGTCCTTGTCCGACTCAGGTCTCCCACAATCACAATTTGAACAAAAGTGGCAGAACAAGATTGGTCTGGGACAGCTTACACCTCAAGAATCTCTCAGAGTGAATGAACCCTTACTACGCAAACCAACAAACTCTGAAGAAGAGAAACGTGAGTGGTGTTTCCTCCGTTAATTTCCTCCAGTGCATTGTTCTTCTCGGGGTAATTCTCAAATCCTGATTGTTCTTCTTGTTCAGTTCAATATGAGGCCGTACTCAATAACCTCCGACGTGAAGTCAAAGAACTGCACGAAAACGAGCTATTCGAGAAAACCTTACTACAGGGCTCCAAGGTCGGACTGGAGCCGCCTGTGTACACAAGGGACATTGATGCAATCATGCGCAGTATGATGGTCCCCAACTCCCCCGCTTCTGAATCGCGCACTCCCGCGTACGGTTCCCCAACTACTGCTCATTCTTCCCGGGCCCGACTACACCGGGCTTCAACGTATCATCCCGAGGCGAACGCCCAGATGACAAATGGTCCGTGGAATGATACCGAGACAACGCGAGGTGGATTTGGTGCGGGGATGGACTCTTTCGTGGGGGTTGCGACAGCTGGAGGTGCAGGGATGGTAATGGCCCCTCCTGGGGTTAGTCTTGGGAGACGAGTGAAAGGAAATGGCAACAGTCGAAGGTAGGATGCTGGGTAGATCCGTGCAGGTTGTGCCTCAGTGCCAGCGCTGTGAACGGGAGTGGTTAACCAGCATTAGAGCTTAGGAATCATTTCCGCTAGAAAAAGACGAGGGAGCTATAAACCCTATTTCACTACTTAGTTACTTATTTGTATCCTTCACACATGTAGCATGATGATATATATTGTGTACTATCAACGATTCACAAGAGTGTAACTTACACAACGAATAACCATGGGAAGTCGGGCATACAACTTGAGCACCAGATCCATCATTTCATTATTGCCAGATGTTACATTGAGCAAAATCTGCTCGCGATGAAAAAGAGGAAGAGAGAAGCCACTACAGCACCAAAAGCCTTGTCCTTTGTGTTCAATGCCCGGAATCGAGATACAATATCTGTCGGAGGCCCTTTAGATCCGGCTTCATCGATAGCAGCTACTTCATCTTCATTCAAAGGAGCTACGAAAGAGAAAGTATTGCGTTAGATGCCTACCGTCCCAGCATAGCAAACTCACGAAGGTCAGCAACAGCAAGATATTCTTCCATATGTGCTTTTGTTGAGGTTGTTCTGATCATATTTATTAGCTTCCACCATATGAATATGAGTAAGTAGATGTATTTACGTGACAATGACAGCGCCCTTTGCCTTTGCCCAAAGGAAAATGACTTGTGTTGGTGACGCGCCTATCCGTTTTGCTGCAGCAGCAATGGGTTCATCGACTGGACCACCTGGATATGTCGTAATCGGTCTGCGAAGTTGCACCCACGTAAGGGAAGAGTGTATGTCTGAACAAGATAATACACGTACGCTAGACTGCTGTAAGCTTCTACAATGATGTTGTACTTTGCGCAAACGTCTATGACGGGTTTCATTTCCGCGTAGTTATACGGGTGAAGCATAATCTATCGCAGGAAGGAGTTGTACGATGAGATCCAAGCGTCCCACCAATGGAATACGCACCTGGTTGACTACAGGTCTGATGTTTGCGACTTTGACCAGGTCCTCTAATTGCTTCGCATCGTTGAAGTTGCTAACGCCAATGCTCCTAAGAAGATCCATGCCACGAAACTTCAGCATAAAGACCGGAGAGGGAGTTGAGATAATTCATACTTGGCCAACCCGTCTTTCTTAATCTTCTCGAATTCCTTCCACGCGCTTGGAATGTCTTTGATGAACCTTGGGTTGTGGATGAGGTAAAGATCGACGTATTTAAGTCCAAGCTGAGAGTCAAACTGTGAGAGCCAGAACACGGTTCTGAGATCGTAAAACTTACCTTCGATAGACTGTGCTGTATGGATTTTGGAATCGGAGAACCGAACAAATACTTCGTCGTAATGAATAGCTCGGAACGAGCGAGTCCACTTTCTTTAACAGCCTTTCCGACATATTGTTCCGTCTGGTAGTCTGCGCGAACATGTGAGTAACAATGACATGCCTCGGTGAGCTACTTCAACGCTACAGCAGACCTACTCACAAGATGCGGTATCAATATGGGAAAAGCCTGTCTCAATGGCTTGTTCAACGTATTCTGTCACGTCATGGAACTTCATTTTCGAGCCCGTTCCATAGCCAATGGCAGGAATCTAGTCAACCCGACAGACGTTCAAGCGTTTAAGTACTGTGTCTGAAAGCTGACCGTATAAAGGACGCACCTTATTCCCATCGTTCAACTCAATCAACTCGAATGGCATTACACCTTTGCTTCAGTCGAACGACGACTATACTGGTGGAAGAAAGAGGAAGGGAGAAGGGAGTCGGGCACGCCGCACAGTGCGACATGGTGACACTGTGTGGTAATATAGCGAGAGAGATAACGGGCCGATGGCCAAATTTGTCCACAGCACCGATGAACAACTCTTTCTCTTACCATGAGGCAAGCGCTGACGTTGAGTGTCACGAAGTTATCCGCCGCAGAATGTGGATTTCAACCCGAGACAAGAACTGAAAGAATTAACACCGGCCGACAACTCGTGTAGGCAAAGCCCTGAACGCTGCACGCAAGGCCGGTCCAACTTTCAAGTTCTACAGGCGAAGCCCGAACACAAGGCAGGACAAATTCAAGTTCTACTGGAAGATATGTATCCCATGTATCAACGATTGGGTACGTTTCAGTCGTTCTAGTCACTAGGCAAGGCTTCTAACTCATCTCTTGATGATCCTTTCAGAACTTTACACGCGTTTCTAGGCTATTCAATGCTACAATGTTTGTCCCCGAGTAGGAGCATGGTACCATGGTACCATCTACGTCTCAAAGTCGATGGCTTTACCCCCGGGATCCGTACATGGCCTTGGATCAACAAAATTTTCAAGGTTATAAGTAGCTCTCGTAGCTATGACCTTGTCATAATCACGCGTTCTGGAGGATACACACTACCCAAACAGTGGAGCATTCGATTCGGAGTTTTCTATAGTCAAGAGCGGTGGGAATTCGAGCTAATTCGAGCTTGCTATAGTCTGCAAGTCAGGGGACGAAGAGGGCAAGCCATAGTCTATTGATGGTGCACGTACCTCTTTGCATGAACAACGTGAGCTGTCCTTATCACTTCTTCTCTGGCGTGCGCTCTGCGCTCATTGCCACTTCGTGACATTGTGCGACGACGACAACAAGCACATTTCTTGATAGCCCGTCTGCGGCGTCGTATGCTGTGTTTCTTTTTGGCATCTCATCGCGAAAGCTAACCGCTCGCGCTGACGGACTCTCAACAGGAGAAACAGGCTGGATGAGAGTTTTTTATAATTTGCAACCTGAGCACTATTTCCATTTTTTTCTCTATTTCTCCCCGCGTGTATGATCACTCACTGACCAAAGTTCATTTCAGTTTTGCATTCGACTTGCATGGCAAAGAAAAGACCTAAGTAAATACGACAACGTTTTTTGTAACAGAACATGGTCGTCATAGCTGTGCTGTCAATCTAATTCATCGGTCTTTTCTCCCCTACTACTAGATACAGAGTATACTATATGCGAGTAGAGTACATCTGTGGTATTTTGTGTTATAACAAAGTCAAAGGATAATTGAAAGATTTGCCTGCTTGCTTATGAGTAGCCCAGCTTTGACATTGCCGGGACTATTCGGGCCGTGGCGTTGCTGGCGAATCGGCGCTGTATGTTTCGGCTGCGGCACATCAACTGCACATGGCCTCGTCATGGCGGACGACGATGTCGGTGACCTCCCCCTTGTAGACGTCGAGCATGGTTCCTATTCATACTTGTCACAGCTTAGTCGAACCGCGAGCACAGAATCTACTACGACCTATACATCCATACCTGATACCGGACTTGGCCTAAGGAAGCGAAAGAGGTCGGACAGCGACGAAGTACAGGGAGACTTGATTCATTCGCTGTCTATGTCGTCGCCAGTGAATCCAACAGTCTCTATACCAATGACTACTGGCGACGACGAACTGGCATCGTCAAATCTGACGTGGCGCACCAAGGTTAAGGCTCAACGGGATCCTTCGTATTACTTTGAGGATGGTAGCTGCATTCTACTGGTAGAAGATACACTCTTCAACGTGCGTGAGGATCTGCTGCACTTGACGAAGTAACTTCCTGGTAATTCTAATGACATTTGAACACGTAGGTTCACCGAAGCATCTTGTCGAGGGACAACTCCTCCTTCAGTACCATGTTCACTCTCCCTCAAGGCAACCACGAAGCCGAGGGGCGTTCAGACGATAATCCCATTGTCCTTCACGGAGATAAAGCGCCAGAATTCAGACATTTCCGTAAGTAGCAGGTTCTCAATCGAGAAATCTTCGTTGAACGCCACTTTGCTCGTATAGTGTGGGCCTTGTACGCATTGTGAGTTACACATTAATTTTAATTCCACGCAGGTTTTCAACAAGCTTTTTATCATAGACCCCATGAATTGTGCATAGTCAACTCCCCAAGTGCTGACCTCACACAACTAATCGATATCGCGCGTATTGGCAACAAATATTCCTTTAAATCCCTCGAAACTTGGGCGCTTGATGCCGTGCAAGAGTATGTTAATCGCAAACCTTCTCCGGTCGTTTCCTCCTCTTTCTCGGGTGCAGAAGGTCACCTTGCTACTACTCCGACTCAAGCACATCTGGCTTTGCTTGAAAACACAGACCAACTCACCCGCCTTATCCAGCTCGCTCAATTGTGCAATCATGAGCGTCTCCTGAACACGATGATTGCACTTCTGAGGCAGCTCATGAGTCGATCATTGCATTATGCGTATCTGGCTATGACCCTCGCTGATGAACTGGATTTGCGAGCGTTGAGGGGCGCTGCATATCTTGAGGTTATGCAGAGAGGATCGGTAGTGAAAGGTGGTAAGACTCGGAGGCCTTCATCGACTTCAGAGAGTGAGTTTTCTCTCCCTTGTACATAATTCAATTCGAATGCTGATATGAACAAAAAGCAGATGGCCCCGAAGAACATTTAGATATTACACCTGCCCAGCAAGTCCGTCTTTTGTCGGGATACTGGCACCTCACACGCGCCTGGGAGCGCTTACGGTCTACTCCCCCTCCATTCACTCACGCACCTTCCTGCGGTGCAACATGGCATCAGCACGGATGCACGCAATCATGGGTTGAGTTTTGGAAGGACAAAACCAAGGGTGATGCAGTGCTGTCCTTAGGCCTTGCGGATGTTATCGGAAGACTGAAGCAGGTGCAGAAGGACTATGATCGCTGGGGGAGCGCAACGTATATGCATCATGACTGCAGGTTGGCTGCTAGGAGGAGCATTGTGGAATGTATCAAGAACGTGGAGGATAGATTACCGGACTATTTTTCTGACGAGGGTTGGGCCGAGGATCTGTGAGGGCGGTCATGCGCTAGCGCGACCAGTGTACTGTGATAGGTGACGTATCCTTGGTGTAACATATGTATGATATTGATACCACTCGTTGAAGACCTATTTGGCGCGCGCCACATTGATTATTCGAACCGTCTCAACACGGTCACCAGAACCATATACACATACAAGAGAATCAAGGCAAGAATCATTGTATTTTGCCCTCAATATTTTCTCTCTCTTCCTGCTTCTATGGTCCGTTCAACCGCTCTCCATGTAGTCGGGCTTTTCGTAACCGGCTTTCAAAGCAATTCAGAGTAATATCTACGCCATATTTGCAACCTTATTCACTGACACTGCCCAGCGAACTCGGATAATGTTTTTCTCAGTCGATGGAGCTCAAAGATGCTCAGGGTCCGCATACGATATGCTGTGCGAATTGCGAATAAACCTCGAGGCTCTATTGCTGTTCGGGCAAACGATGACGCGCGCTGGTTGAACTAGAAGCCCTCGCCTTTTATTTAAAACATACGACGTCATGGATTTTTGCCCAGTCCCATGGACAGACATTTTTTCTTTTATTCGTTTCCAGGCTGCAAGTCCGTTCTTCTTAGGTCGGTACCTAATGATATGAGAACTTCGGAAATATTTGGATCTGGTGATCTTATTGTCTCTGCTGCGCATGCAGCTTGCACAATGCAGTGCTCGGGTCCGCGGAAAGGCCTCTGGAATGAGAGGAACTCGAGGTCAAGTTCTCAAGTTCGGAGGTCTGCAAAGAGGATGTGTATTCTGAAGAGACCTTCAAGGCTTCAATGTGAAGCTCAGAGGTCGAATGAGATGTGTAAAAAAGGTTTGATTGTTTCTCATTGGCACTATCTTGTCTGGATACGACTGACTCCATCATGACGCTCAGTGCTCCCAGTCAACCAGAACGTGTCACAACAATTGTCCATAAACGCACATTCGGACCCATGTCATCCTTCAAGGCCGAGCAAACCCCAACATTGATATCGGTGCTTTCGTATGGCCTCGTAAGGTTTGTTATCATACGCTATGTGCGGCTTTCGTGAGGAAGTGAAGACAAGGCGTGTTTGCCAAACGCCGCAAGGTCCTGTCAGAATGAACTAAACTCGGGTTAGCTGTGAAGGTGTGAAGGTGAAGTTGGTTCCTATCACGGCACTGCAGCTAGAAGAGCAGCTATGTATATAGCTGTCGTGTGCAAGGGCTTGAACGATCTGGAGTGGGCGCTGTATGTTGTCAGGGACATCCTTTATTCAAAGCACACGAGGGAAAACGTGGTTTTTGTGTCTGGGAGAGCAGGGGAGACCCTGCTCAATGGTAGGTAGCTGTATATCTGATCACTTCTGATTTTGCGGAGCGTAATTTGTGTAGCGCTCTCAATCAAAGAATCACAGATAACAGAAGATAGTAGCGCTCGGAGAAGAGAAGAATCTTAAATTGTGTGTTACATCATTCCATCATTCACAGTAAGTATGAGTCATCAATGCATCCTTTCCTGATCCTCTGCTTATCTCTCGTCGGATTTACCAGGCGCCGAACCGTAATTATTCAATGAATGAGGAACTGTCTGCTCCATCGAGTACAGTTTTTCACAAGATATGACATTCTAGGTCTACGTCTTGACTGGAAGCACGAAAAGACAGACTAGAGAACTGAACTAGTCATCTGCATACATGTCAATGCCATGGATGATCGCCAACTTTCGGAGATACTTCATTCAGCGCTAAATGATCGACATCTGCCCCAAAGTGGGTGGTACTGGAGGGCATTTACGAGGAAGACTGGACAATGCTTTCGAGAAGTTGAAATGCATTGGCGATGCATGATGATGATGTGGCAATGTGTTGCTGCGGTGCCGGTGAGAGTTGGATACGGGGTGTTGCGCTTTGGTGACGACTCAAGCAGATGCAAACGGAAGCATATGGAATTCCTCCATGCAGGCTATTTTTGGTCCTTTTTTGGATCTCGCCTTCTTCCCCCCACTGCAGCGAATATAATGACGCGCTTCCTTTTTGGGACGCGTGATGTCGAGTAGCTGTAAATCATATAAAAGCAAGCTCCTCCATCGCTCCTCCTTCCTCCCAAACCATCATCATCTCATCTCATCTCTCTTCTTTCACAACGGCGCGCTTTTCATTCTTGAAACGATTCTTTGGTAAATCCAAAATGCATTCTCACGTTGTCGTCCACTCTGTTCCTTTCGCCACTGCGCTCGGTCGCACTAAGCATGTCTCTCACCTCAAGCACATCGTCGAGCATGATCGCACCCGTGCCCAGAAGTTCATTGCTGGCCTGCACCCCCATGGCCCGCTTGTTGTTCAGGAGCTTCGCAGGAAGCGTCGTAGCCACCACCACCACTCTGGAGGCACCACCGGTGGCTCCGGTGCTGGTACTGGCTCTGGCGCTGAAACCAGTGGCCCCTCGATTGATGTTTCCGACGCTAGTATGTGATTCATGCGCATATATACGCATACATACTGACCTTTGAACTGAATCTAGCTGTCACTTACATGACTACGCTCACTATTGGTGGTAAAGAGACCTTCAACCTCCTTATTGATACTGGTAATTCAGATCACTGCTCAAACTGTAGCGGTGCACTTATCGTGTTTCGCTTATAGGAAGCTCGAACACTTGGGTTGGTGCAGACAAGAAGTTTACTCCTACTTCTACCAGCGAGTCGTACGTCTGCCTCTTCGATCTATTTCTACAGCTTTGCTGATCGTCTCTTGAATTCAGCACTCGCAAGTCTGTTGTACGTGTATTATGTACACGTTTTGCATCCTCTTTTCCCATCTTATCATTTCTACCAGAATGTCAGCTACGGCTCCGGCTCCTTCAGTGGTACCGAATGTAAGCGATCGCGATTCCCGAAAGGTTGCCTTTCTTATGTTTTCCAGACACCGACAATGTCACGATTGGTGGAAGCTCCACTCTCGCAATTAAGGAACAGTCCTTCGGCGTAGCAAGCACCTCTCAAGGCTTTGGTCAAGGCACCGACGGTATTTTGGGTATTGGCCCTGTCGATCTTACTAATGGTGAGCGAAGCAAGGCGCCTTCTATGACCATTTTGGTGATCATTTTGCTTGTTTAGGAACTGTCTCTGGCGTGTCGGAGGTCCCTACTGTTACAGATAACCTCCTTTCGCAGGGCGTGATCTCCCAAGAGTCTATTGGTATTTCATACAATCCGACCACCAGCAGCAATGAGATGGCCAACGGTGAACTTACCTTTGGTGGAGTAGATCAATCCAAGTATGTTGTTCCTTTCTGCTATAAATAATTAGCTCGATGTTCAACTTGAATTGCATAGGATCACGGGTGACATTACCTACGTACCTATCACCTCGACCTCCCCTGCCAGTAACTACTGGGGTATTGATCAAAGTGTGACCTATGGCTCAGACGGTACCACCATCCTCAACACCACTGCTGGAATTGTCGACACTGGAACTACTCTTCTCATGATCGCCTCTGATGCGTTCCAGGCCTACCAGGACGCCACAGGCGCAACTATGGACGAGTCGACTGGTTTGCTCAAGTTCACAGAATCTCAATTCAACGATTTGCAGAGTTTGTTCTTCCAGATCGGTGATGTCAGTGGATTTTTACTCTATGTTTATCTGTTGCGCTCAATCAGATGCCATAAACAGACCACCTTCGAGTTCACTGCCAACGCACAAATTTGGCCTCGTTCATTGAACAGCGCTCTCGGTGGCGACTCTGATTCGATCTATTCTATCGTCGCAGACATCGGCAACAACTCTGGCCAAGGATTGGACTTCATCAGTATGTATTCATCTCCCTTACCAATATTACACTACTAATATGCCTTGTAGACGGATTTGGGTGGCTTCAGCGCTTCTACAGTGTGTTCGATACCACCAACAGCCAAGTTGGTATTGGGAACACCCCGAACACCGATGCAACCACCAACTGAATTACCAGTCTTCTTTGAGTTTCGCTGTCGGACACTGTACTTTGGTTGTTTTTTCATGACCTGTTATGACGGACTGTGTTCAAGGATTGTCATTCTTTTGTAAAGGACTGTATAGTAGATTACACGCTAGGAATGTAATGTAGAACTTGCGTAACATGGTTTTTGTGGATGTATTTTGTGGATGAGTACGCGTAGCGCGCTAATTTACGCGTGTGATCACCCGGCCCTAAAGCTGGTCCGTGCGCACGATTCGGTGGTATAAAAATCTTGCACCGACGTCTTGAATCCTTACCACTCTGGCCTTTTGGCTTAGATCAAGTGTAGTATCTGTTCTTAATAGTTTAACCACTATTACGAGGGCACCGCCCTCCGTATTTGGTTATCTAATTTTTGCCGCCCCTGTCCTCTGTGCTCTGCTTGCAACACGGAGGCGCGATGACCTTGCTATTGCAGTACTGGCTTGTGTCGTCGGGGGATTCCTTCTTTTTTTCCCTTTTGCTCGGGCTAGCACTACTCCGTCAGTTGACGGGGTGTGGGCACGAGCAAATGGATAAAAGATGGTGTTTTTGTTTCCATCTTCGTATAATTGTTTGTAATATGGTAGATGTTCCCTCGAAAGAAATCGTTGATTCTCGTATGGTAATTTATGGTATGATAAAGCAATTTATCTACTACATAGCAAAGGATTTGGAATATGATTCACAGAAGTTGTAAGTGAGCAAGCAATTGTAGATTGTATAGCAAGTTACTGTAAAGTGGACCAGTCAATATTCTTTCGACTGGTTGCCTTTGCCCTAGATATCATCTCCGACAGATCAAGCAGATGTCGCATCGTTGGTCGCCCATGAGGGCAGTTCCATGGCTGGTCCATAGTACCCATATGTTGCACCACCTGTAATAAAAGCTTCAGGACGCAAAGCCAAGCATATAACAAGAGCTACCGACCGTAGTCATTTGACTTTTTGTCAATGGCATCCCGACCATAACGCTTTTCCTACAAGCTCTCATCGCAAACATTGCACGAGCCTTTGAGCAGCGGACCATCTGTCCAGTTGGCCTATCGTGCATCAACTGAATGAGTTCTTCCAAGTCTAGGAAATTAGGGGAAAGGTTATGACATGTTCATGCAGACGGAAGCTAAATTTCGTACCTCTCATACCGAATACGGTGCCTTTGCTGACGGGCTGAGCAACAAGCTTGAGTTTATGATGCGAGGTCATCTGCTCTTCTTCGGCATCTCCGTCAGCGGAGGGTCCCGCGTTATCATCTCCCTGTACTTCTAGCTCAAATCCATTGCGTTTTAGTATGTCCAGATTTTCGAGGGCGAGCAACTCATCCGCGGCGGTAAGCTCCAATGGCTGTGGTCTTCGGCTAGGAGTTAAAGTAGAAGAAATACGAGTCACCAAAGTACTCACCTGAACAATTTCTGACTCTGTATGTTGGTGGTTTGCTGCAGCGTTTCGAAGTTGTACTTTTCGTCGGCGGCGTGCTGATCAACAATAAAAAGATCGTCCAAAGCATCACCCTTTCCAGTCAAAGCATCCTCCATCTCCATGTCACCCTCTGAGTTGTTTTCGTTGTGTTTTCCTTTCCGCCTTCGAACAATGATAAAACCCAAGTTGAACTGACCAAGTACCTCCATCTCGCCGAAATCCTTCTTATCGATGACACGAGATAACGCAGCTTCAGCAGAATCTTGTGCGTCGACATTCGATACTCCCGCATCAGCGACTAATGATGACCTCGTTGCTGTATCACCTTCAGCTGAGGAATCCAAAGCCTTCGCTTTCGCAGCCTGAAGTCTACTGTGTAGCCTGGACCAACGCTCCGAAATAGCAGACAAGTCAAAGCGAAGATGAATGTTTCCAGAATGAGAAGACGTGCGAATGACTTCTGGACGATCGACGGGGTCGTTCCGTGACTGGGAGGATTCCGTCCGTCCGGAGACCAACAACGATGGAACGTCGACCTCGCCGTCGAGGGTAAGGTCTACTATCTCTGATGATGAAGCAGGATCAATGCTGGTACCCAGGCCAGAGGTGGATGCAGGAAGCTCTGATGAGAGACTATTGAAGGTGCCAACAGACGAAGAAGTGGGACCCTCATCGAGATCCATCACGTCGTCAGTACCTTCAGGGTCAGGGAGGAAAAGAGCTTGTGCAGTTTCTTGCTTCTTAGAAGGCGGTGGTGACTGGTGGTGTTCCGTCTGTTGTGCAGTCTGCTGATCCTCCTCTTCCTCTTCCTCTTCCTCCTTGTCACTGACTGATGCATGGACTACCTGGCTTCCACTTCGGGCAAATCCTAAGAGATGTGATCGCAGCTCCTGTCGAGGCGTTTTCGACTTGAAAGCCTCTGTGAGTGTTGTTTGACGGGAGCCTCTCGTCGTCGACTTGTGTGGTGTGGCAGCGGTCTTCCTCGCCGCAACGGTGGCAGGCGTGTCGTCGTCCTCATCCCCATTCTGTATAATACGATCCATGGATACAGAGGATTTTCGCTTCTTACGAGGAGGTTCTTGCTCGACCTCATCGTCACCGCTCCCTGCTTTATCATTCTCGGTTCCACCGCTCGGATCCTTTTTCTTTGATTTTGCTTGACTCCAAGTTGCACCGCTAGTATTCAGCACAACCGCTGGCTTCTCCGTCAACGGTCTTCGGAAAGTGTTCGGATGAATCATATGTGGGCGTGAAAGGGAAGAGGATGTTGGCCCAGCATCCGAATCTGAGCGACTTTCAGGAGGTACAGCAGAGCTATCATCGATAACCATGGGCGTGTCTTGGTCCTCATGCGCTTTTGGTCCATCATCCAGCGAAGCGGTACCGTGTCGGGTGTTAGGTAGAGATTCGTCCTCGGGTGATGTAATCTGCGCATCGGAAGGACCAGTCGAGGATGTGCTACTATCCACTGCGCTTGGACCTGGCGTGTCCTCTTCCTCTCTACGTTTCTCCCTTGTCCGCTTGACAGGTGCCACCTCTTTTTGGACGGCAACACGATTGCGCCTCCGTTGCTCCTCTACATTTTCATCCTCGGTATCGCTTTCCTCGTCGTCCTTGTCATCGTCTAAGGTATGTTTCATAGACACACTCCTCGAGAATTTCAACGTATCCTGAACCCGTTGCTGAGGCTGTGGCATGGAAGCACTTCTGCGATTCTGGGAAACACTATTGACGCTGTATGTCGAGGATGAAGGTGCAAATAGGTCCTCCAGAGCTGACTGATTTTATGACGGTTTAGTGCGGTAAAGAACTGAAGACCTTCAGGCCGGACTTACTTTGACCCCATCAATGACACAGGCCTCAGCATGCAACAAGATGGTTCTCTTGTCAGGCGTAACATTGACGTCGATAGCATCCCCCGGCAATGTGAAGTTGGCCACTACGAACGGAAATTGTGCTACACCTGCGTTAGAGGGCGAAAATGAACGGTAGGTTTCATTGATCACTTTTTGGATCTTGTGTGAAGAAAAATGAAGCACATTGTAGTAACAGAGAATCATTATTCGTACCTTGTTGAGTGCACAGGGTCTGCCATTAACATAAAAAAATTGTCGATCAGTTCCTGATCTACCCGAGTTTGAGCGAGAACTTGAACCAGGCAAAGGAGTAGGTGAAGAGATAAGGCCAGCAACACGAATCATAAAAGTATCTTCTTCGCCATCTTCTACTTGACTGAACTTCTGTTTCGCCTTCTTGGCCGTGATTCTGTTACATAATTAGAACATTCAGAATCCCTAAGTGGGCTTCCTCACCTCGGAACTTGAAACTCTAGTTTGAGCTCAATGACGCCATCCAGCGCCTTGGGACCCCACAGAGCGTTTGCCCCAGTACGAATAGAGGGAGCAGTGCCAGGAGGAGATGGCAGAGGAAGAGAGATATGTGTGACCTTCGATCTGCGCCCATGATATGCATAAGAGGGGGTATTCAGGACTAGACAAAAAACTTACCCTTTCTCCGGCTGATTCGTGACTATGAACCTCACCGCCCGACCTTTCGGCAGACTCCCATCCGTAGCAGTATCTGACGAACCGAGACCACAGCAAGGCCCCAGTGCATAGGCGTTCAGAAGAGTCAGAGCTTTACCGAATTCACGTTTGATATTGCGCTCCAGCTCTTTCCGGCGGACAGGCAGAGAGATAAATGGAGATGTCAGCAGTATGGAAGTTCCACGCTGGAGGAGAAAGCATCAGTATTTTTAGGGGAAAATAGGAGCTTGAAAGATTGAAAATTGTTCGAAAGAAGTAATGAAATGTCCACCTACTTGCCTGACGCCCCTTTCTCTCTTTTTGACTTCGCCAGCCTTGTCTAGTTCGAGTACAGCACCCATAGGTGCTGCTTCTGATGTAGCCGTAGTAACAGTCACAGTGTCGCATAAGGCGCATAGAGAAGACAAAGCTTCACCCCGAAAGCCGAACGAAGTGAGTGTTGTAAGATGATGAAAAGACGATAGCTTTGACGTGTGATGTTTACGACCTAGACAGTGAAGAGTCATGTCATCGGTCCTTTAGCCATATTTACAGACGGCGCATACCTATATTTTCATAATCATCCTCAGGTATTCCGCTCCCATTATCAACGACTTCAATGCTCTTCAGTCCATAGTTTTTGAACCGAACCTCTGTCGCTGTCGTAAGTTCTTCATGCATATTTTAGTTATAATGCACTTACCAATACTCGTCGCACCAGCATCCAAGCTGTTCTCTACCAGTTCTTTCACAGCTGTCTGCAGATCTATGACCACCTGTCCTGAAGTGATACGATGAACAGAGTTGGCATCGATTGCTTTAATACCTCCGGAGCTTGGTGCAGACATTGTATCAATGTGCCAAATTTGACAAGCTCATCGAGGTGAAGACAGAAGCTGAATACAAGCTGAACGTCGTATTAGTAAAATTTAAATAGGTTCAAGAATCAACGCCGTGACTGGAACGCAGGGCCCCTGATAATTCCCACAGAGCTCTCATCCCGAACCCCCAGTTTTGGACGAATTTTGAGGCAAATGTTACATGCCAAGCCCCAAATTTTGGCCTAATTTGGCAGGTATGTTACGTGCCAGATTGCCCCAAAAAGTGCCCCCAAATCGGGAGGTATCATGCCAAAAACCTCCAATTTTGGCTCAAAAAAGAGAAACATCAACGGGAGGGCCGCCAGCAGTAGCCGCTCAGCTACCAAATATGTACCGATAATGTAGACAAATTTTCCATTATGCCAACTTTCCATTTGTATTGAAATTGTAAGGTGGGTACAAAGAGCAGTTGTATAGACAGTGTTTCTTCAGAGCAAGGGAGTCTTGAGGCAGCCATAGAGCAGGTAGAATTGACCATTTGCGAAGCAGTCATTGAGTAGATAGCGGTAAACAGACAAGATAGCTCAAAAAACGCGAAAATGCACGATCCGACGTCGATGCAGGTATCATGCCAAAAAGCCCCAAAAATCAGAAATTCGCCACGAGGTTACATGAAAAGCCCGAAATTTCGTCCAAATGGGGTAATAGGAAAGCCCCAAATCCGGCTGATCCTGGATGAGACCTCTGTGGGAATTATCAGGGGCCCTTGGAACGCTATGTCACATCCCGTGACTGTGACACTTTCCTTTTTAAATTTCTTGCCTTCCCAGCTTTGCCCGGTGTCCAATATTCATCTGGATTGGTACTGCTTCAGTGCCTGGTGCCTTCAAGTCCATCAGGTCTCCCTCGGACATCGATTGGAAATTGTAAGTACTTAGGTACATACTTACTGTCACCAGGTTGGCAGACTCAAGGCAGACTCGTTTGTACGCTTTGGTAGGCAATCCAGTCGCTAGGTACACTACACGTACAGAAAAATTTATTGAGCACCGTCTCAAAATCTAGACAAGATGAATTGGCAATGCGATGAAGAAAGGGAGTCTAGTGTGCGTGTGCGCGGTGTAGAAGATAAAAACATAATGACAGTACATATCATTTCTGCGGCGCGCGGAAGATTGATAATATGAAACACATAATGTTACCTATGATACAAATGATACATGTGGCAGAGAGGGAAATGAGTGGACCAGAAACCAAGTGTCTGGCAAATGAACTATAAGAGGGAGTAAATGAAATAAATGAGGTCTAATGTCAATGAGTATCCTGAGACGGAAAGAGTCTAAGAGAACCGTGGAACCTCTAGGTCGTAACGGTCATGAGGATAGAGCATCCGAGTCCTGATAAGAATAGGAGCAATGTCCAGAGGTCAAAGTCGATTAACAGTCAGGATGGCAACGCGGCCATCTTGTTCTATGCCATGATTGACACCTAGAGCGATAGTAAGTAGTAAGTATATCGAGGACATAATGTGAAACGAATACATCTGCACTCACCCTCCTTGCCCGGTTTGAGTAGACCTTCTTCCCATTCTAATTCCGCCTTCCACCACATACCTTTCCATCTACTTCCCCCAGTAGCTTGCTCAACAAGCCAGTCCCGACCTAGAACGAAGATAGCTGAGCATGAAGCTGGAATCAAATATGGGCTACTGTTACGCACCAATATTATATCCATTGGGTACTATCTTGTGATTCTTCCCCGAGTGCTATTGGCGAAAGATGAGATCCGATGATTAGTCTAGTTCCGACTTGTACGCGGAAGAGCCCGTATGGACTTACCTCCTCCTTAGACACACCGAGAAACCAAGCACCGGTATTCGCCTGTGTCCCGTTTTGCTTCCAAGCCCGGAAATGATTTCCACCTGTTACTCGGGTCAGTATCTGCGGGCTGACGTTTGAGATGGAAGAATATCAAACGCACCAGCCAGACTCTCCCAGCAGGTGCCCCACACAGGGAAGTAGTACTGCCTCGCAAGGAATTGCTCTTCGATACGGCCGTTCCCATCCCCGAGGTTCGCTTCATGTATATTACCATAGTGGAGACCGAGACATTCCTCCGAGAAACCAATAGACCTGTAGCATAGTACACGTTAAATTGAATACGATAACAAGAAAGCAGGATATTCACGAACTTGGCATAGTTATGGAATCCAGCTTCAGTGAGTATAAAGGGGTCCGACTTGCCGGAGATAATGACATTCAAGGGCTCGCCATATCTCTTGGTGGTGAACTATGATATCGGTGAGACAACCAAGAATGCACCATCGTTAAATATCGTCCTCACATCAAGTAATCTGCCACCATTGATACGAGGATCGACCCAACCCACGTCAATTCCGGGAGTATCAGCTGAGTTAGCAGCAATACTCAGTGATTGCTGGCTAGCTTGTGTATCTGTGTGGGCTATGGGTGAGGCCAGAACATTAAATACGAAGGAATTCAAAAGAAAAAGAGCGAAGAGCATGATGATAAGGGACAAGGCAGGACAGCTTGATAGCCAGACAAGCTGAACGCCTTGCGGGTGGTAAGTAGGTGAGGGGAAAAGGCTGTTCCAGGCAGTAGCTTCACGTGATATGTCTCTTGAATTATCCTCTCCCGACTCGGACTAGTCCATGACCAAGAGGCTGCGGACATGCTAATTTAACGCGTCCACCTTATTCTAATTTCTGAACTGGGGAGGAGAGATGCGCAGTAATAAGTGGGAAGTATGTCGTCTATTATTATTATTGTACAAAAGGTTTTGTCAAAGTAAAAAGTTGGTAAAAAGTACAGATACAAAGGTCCGGTTATAACGGTACAGACCATGCGGCAAAGAAAAAAAAAAACGAGGGAGGAAGTCCGAAGATGCAGACAACAGATAAATCCCACTTGTATCTCGTATGCATCGAGACAAGCACAGAAAGGAAAACAAAATATTCCGAAATCCGCAGCCTCAGGCTGTGACCAATAAATGAAAGACAAGAGATATGGTAGTTAGAATGACTGTGGGCTATAAGAAGCCGGTCGTGGACCTGGCTGAGTAGTAGGAGAGTGCATAGCAGCAAGTATGCGAGGAGGAAGGAAGTAATCTCTTGACTCGATGTCAGTATCATCAAGCCTGTGCGGGCCTTCCTCCGTGAAGCTACTAGAGTAGATCGAGGAGGAATATATAGAATCCGTTTGGCGACTATGAAGGGAGTGTCTTTCTGAGGTGACTGCGTTAAAGAGACGAACGCTCTTGAATTGAGGGTCTCCGGAGTTGGATCGCGACCTATGGACAGAGTTGGGGGGTTCGCTTAGAATGGGATAAGCATGCATGCTCAGTGAATCGGTAACTGCACTAATTGCTGACTGAGGACGGCCAGTATCAAAACGAGCACTCCCGAGGTCCGGGAAAAGCAGCGCTTCATCGCCAACCTTCTCATCCGAACTATACATTGAACCGGAAGAAGTCACAGAGCCCACAAAATCAGAATAAGGAAGGTCCGGCTCATACAAACGGATGTCAGCCGGAAGCGTAAACCGCTCCCTTGGGAAGAACGATGACCTAGGAGAAGATTGAGGGGGCTTATTTGTTGGGCTCAGTGCTGTTGGGGATGAGATGTTCAACTTGAGGTAGGATACTTTCTCGTAACTTGTAGAACTTGGTCGTGATCCAAAGGGCATGTCAGGGTCTTCTTGATCCGGGTTGCGAGCCAAGCACATCCACACCCCCAAGGGTGGAAGGTTAATCAACAGGAGACACGTTGCAGCCTGCAACGCTCAACAGTGAGACGGCAGATATGGGTAATGAAAAGTGCGTCAACAGACCTGAATATTGGCAGTAAACCCCTCCAATAGACCGGCGTTACGAAGTAAGAAAATGGCATGGACAACACTGCCCGCCATCATGAGTACGCTGACAGATAAAATGAAGATAAAGCTGCGGCGACGAGGCGGGCTTGGCTTATGCAGCGAGAGTGCTCTCAAAGGGGCCAGTATCATGATGATGTCAGGAACAAAATCAACTAATCAAAGCTGTGAGTCGGTGTCCTGAATATATGACATGCAACTCACAGCAAATCTCGGTAATCAAGCTGGCTCGTCCTGTTCAAGATATATAAGAACCACGAAATAACCGTCAAGAAAACAGTTCCACCTAAACACTGAGGATCACTTGAAGATTCCCATCGTGTGTCTTGACCACATAAAACAACCTTTTGGATGAGTTGAACTGCTCCCATCATGAGAAAGAATGCGGCAGTGAAGTAAGGAATGGACCGCAGTCTATGCGGAAGGAGTCTGATCATAGAAAACACGAAGCTAATGCGGATAGTCCTATGACAAGATCAGCTACAATGATCAAGGATAAAAAAAGAGGGATCCTCACCAAACGATAGCAATGAACATGGATATAGTGATCCAGTATGCTCGGGCTCTATCTGTCTGAGACTCCACAAATGGGCCAACGCCTGAGTGAAAAGCAAATATATCTGGTCAATGGGGTTCGAGCAATTCGCAGATTGTATAGACCTTCGACATTGGTATATATCCAGAATGCGACCAGTCCTGCAAGACTGAAGGCGGACGCGATGACTGCAAGAACATCGTCCACCCATATGCATCGTTTTTTAGCACGATAGAACACCCTCAAAAATGTAAGAATTTGCGCAAGGCCAGACAGAACGGTAGCCGTGACTGATATGGAGTATGAGCATTCGCCAACTTGCATTACGGTACAGTAAAATACGTACCTCTCCATATCGTAGGAGTAATCATAGAGTATTAAGAAAACAGTTCGTTAGAATAGGTAGCTGGAAGGAAAGCAGAGGTGAGTGATTTAATTAGGTGCTTTGGCATTTTGAACATATTCGATTCCGAAGAATGTTGCTAAGGAATAAAACTGAACAGTCATGGATACCGACGCAGAAAAGTAGAAAATGAGAAAGGTGTGCGGTTGAGAGCTGCGCGATTTTCAAATGCCGGCGGCAGTTCAATACATAGCAGCTAATTACAGACGTCACTCGTAACGCTCTCTTACATACAACGACCATGTCTCTCAGGTATCTCTCTGCAAAAATTGCGCAGCAAGTGTGCCTTTCCGTGCAGAGTCATTAGTTTCTTGGCATGTAACATTACGAAAACAGATCGACGAAGAGCTCATGAACACGGCCGGTGCGTTCAGTATCGACCAGGTAAAAGTTGTCATTTCCATCGATCGAGTTGCCTAAGTTTCACGGTCCAAACAGCTCATGGAACTTGCGGGCCTTTCTTGTGCTCAGGCCCTGGCCCGTGTATATGATAAAAGTAAATATCCCAGAGTCCTCGTTTGCTGCGGACCCGGGAATCAAGGTTTGTGCTCCATATCGAAAACTCTATGTTCATCATCCTTCATGCCAACCAATTTTGAAAGGCGGAGATGGCCTGGTCGCCGCTCGACATCTGGGTTGGTGTAATTGTTTTATCGAGTGACCGCAAGAGCTTCACTATATAACTAGGGCTGTTTGGCTATACTCCAACGATTTACATGCCTAAGGTGATGTCCTGTAACAGTCACGACATGCGGTATTGCAGTTGACACATCCGTAGCCAGGATCGAAAGAGATCTATCAGGTGAGTTTCAACGTGAATGTATAGAACACATACTCAGAATAATGCCATTCTAGCGTTTGAAGACGCAATGTGATAACATGAAGATTGAAACGCTTCCTCCCTCCCCCGACACTGAACTTCTCAGGAAAGCATTGTCTTCTTCGGATGTCATTTTAGACGCTATCTTTGGCTTTTCTTTCAAGGGTCCTATCCGCGCCCCTTTCGATTCTGCACTGCCCTTGCTCACGAAATCCAAGCTTCCTATTGTGTCTGTAGACATTCCTTCAGGATGGGATGTTGAAGAAGGAAACGTTGAAGGTGTCGGCCTGCAGCCTGAAGTCCTTGTGAGCTTGACGGCCCCGAAACTAGGAGTGCGTTCATACACTGGGCGACATTTCCTTGGTGGAAGATTTGTTCCAAAGTAAGTGTTTCGTTACTACTGCTTGCTATCGAGACCATGTTGAATGTCGGTTGTCCTTAGGGCCATGGAAGAGAAGTTTGAGCTCAACCTGCCAGAGTATCCAGGCTCGGATCAGATCGTAGAGCTACCTCAAGTTAGTCAGAAGTTGTAATTCTGTATTTTTACGAGCGCAATATCTAGGAAGAAGTGAATACGAAGACTACTTCAAAAATTTGCAGTGACAACCTTCGCGTGTCTTCTGTCCTCAATCACAGGGCAGCATCAATGCTTATCGAGACGTTGTGCATCTCGCAAAGACCCCTGCCGTCTGCTGAAGCTTGAAGGGCGACATGAAAGCCGCCATACAAATTGGATCAGTGGAGCGAGACTTCAAACAGCAGTGTGCTTTTACTACTTATTCTGAAGATATGGGAATCAAATTATCTATTCCAACTCATTTGCGACCATGAGTGAAAGATTTGTAACTAATTTGAATCCTGAACCCAACAACCTAAGCTCGTAGAAATGCTCAAGCTATTGAGCAAGTTTTTTTGAAAGCTTCGGTAGACACGCTAGCGCTCGTGTCGATCATGTTGAGGGCTGGTCAAAGCGCGTGCAGTCCGAATGTGTGGCTGTGACCAACCATGACGCGTCTTACTCTTTTACTTGCTCATTTCACTTGTCTGCACCATGTCTCAAAACGACCATCTTTTAAGGAAGCTATGCACTGGAGAAACGCTTGCGAGGGCTAGAGAGTTACTTCAGATTGCCAAAACGAAGACTGGTCCTGGCTCTGGTCATGATTTGGGTAGTAACAGCTCAGGCTTGCCCGGTATTTGTGCGTTCCTTGCTTCTGAAGAGTACGTTTAATCGATGTTATCCATTACTCTTTCTTCTCCTGAATGCTTACTATAATCCAAGGCTAAGAAATTATGACGTTTCCAAGCAAGCTGCTCAGAGTAATGCGTGCATGACCCCGGCTGTCTTTGACAAGTCTTACCGTACTGTACGAAGCGCTCTTGGTATATCTGAACGGCGGGGAAGATCCGGTGCGAAGAAAACATATGATGATCTTTGCAATTCCTACGCCTTTTCGAAATCCTATGGTAGTGCATTACTAGGCTGGTTGCGGAAGGCCGAGAATACTCTGAATATGAGTGACAAGAAAATCAACATGGAAAGTGCGCACGTAAAGTATGCGATATTCTTCTGGGTGTATAATACGATTGAGGTACGCCTGACTACTTCAAATGGTGTTTCTGCTTTGATCTGACACGAACCCCAGAGTAAGACACTTGATATGGCATCCTATGCCGAAGAGAATCAGGCTAAGCTCGACAAGATTCAATTCTTATGCAAGATTCTGGACAGCTCTGGGTCTCTCCGCTTAACCATCGCTCAGGAAAGCAAAAAGGCTTCGTCTCCAGCGAAGTTAGCCGCCACACCTTTCACTTCTCCTCGTAAATCTCCGAGCAAGCGCCCATTGAGAGAGCTTCCGTCAAAGGACTCTCCGAAGAAACGGAAGATCTCCCCTGAACCTCAGGCTGATCCAGCCGCGACAGAGACCATCTCTAATGATGTAGAGATGGCTTCTTTAGAAGAGGATCCACTTGCTCTTCCTGTCAACCATATCCCCGCTCCTTTCACTACTCCCCGCAACTCCCCCACGAAACGGCCGCAGAAACAGCTTCGGGAGCTTCCATCACGAGACGCTAAAAAGACCAAAGTCGTGTCCGAACCTGATCCACGGGGAGACTCCACAAATGAGGACGAACTACTTCCACAGACGCCTTCGAAAGCTCACAAGAGTTCTTCGCCATTGAAAGCAGCTACGGCTCTAAATCCACATGCTTCATCTTCCCGCTTGGCTTTGGATGCCTTACGTGCTCGTCGACCCGAATCATCGTCTCCTACCCGCCGTTCGAAAGCTGTCAGTGATACTCCTCACAAGTCTGTCCGCAATGACCCCACTCCTGCTTCGCCGTCAAAGCGAAGTCAAGCTGATGCGATGGAGGTCATAATGCAGAACGACGCTTCTTCCTCAGAGGATGAATCATCCGCTCCTGAAGTTCGAAGACGTTTTCGTCCCGTTTTCTTGGACCGGCAGCAGTGGTTTAAACGAGATCACCGCCTAGAGAGTATGCTCAAGGAGGCAGAGAAGTTTAAGCGGAGGCGAGAACGATTCACGAAGGATAGACCGCAGGTTGATGTGACTATGGACTATGAGGATTGATATTTTCTATAACTTGATGTCAACATTAGAGCGGGTTAGGCGGACGTGTAAAGCTAGCTGTATGTACTGGGTAAGATCGCTACAGGAATCATATTGTCTATGTATGTAATGCCAATGAAAAGCAGATAGCATGAAGGACATTATCCGCTTGACTGAGTTACGTAGTACAGAACCAGCTGTGTAAAACCAACAAATGACTGCGTATTGTAGGCAAATGTCGAATAGACCAGTGCTACCAGAAGCGGTGTTTGCGATCGTAGAGTAAAATCAAATGCGCATATGCATGAAGTTGAGAATGAGAGAACATGGCTAATCTCGTCCAGCAAGTTAGCAAATCGTAGCAAAAACGTCAAATCGAACTGGGGTCGAGGTTCGTTAGAGCGCCATTCCAGCGTAGGCTTCCTCCTCCGCGTCGTCGTCGCTCTCATTGTCATTGTGAATAACATGAGCCTCATGCTCATGGGTGGTAGACTCTGGGATTTTTTCTGCCTGCGTCATATCCACCGGACTCGCAACATAGGCTGCATGGTCCGAAGGCGGTGACGCCGGTGGTGATACAGGCGGCAGCACGCTCTTAGCTGTCGGAGTAGGAGGTTCAACCGTCACCTTTGCAGTCGATTGCGGAGGCGTCATGGGCGTGTTCGATACACTCACAGGTGCCGGCGGTGGTGCGACCCCAGATGGTGCCCTAGACAACGAAAAACGACTGGACATAAAACTTCCAATACCTGAACCCCATGATGTCAGGCGGTTTGACTGAGACGGGGTCGAACCTGACCCTGAGGATCGGTCAGAGGAGCCTGATGCTGCTGACTCCATACTAGCGTGCTTGTTGTTCCATAGGCTCGGCGATTTAAAACCAGCGGAATCCAAGCTCGACGTGGAGCTCTCCAATTCAGCCTTGCTGACTACCTCGGGTTCTTCGGAGCTACTGGTATGACCAGGACGTGGAGAGGCAGGGAATGCAGGCGTGACAGGTGTGCTAGAGTTACTAGTACGCGTCCAGCGTTCTCTAACGCCTTCCATAGCCTTGAAGAACCCCGTGGAGCCGGCACTGAATGTCCTGGAAACAGCTTCCCGTGCTGGAGCAAGCTGCTGATCAAGTTTGAGATCTTGAATGCCTTCTTGAAGACGCAGACCAATGTCAGCCACAACAGACACCTTCTCATTGCACGGATGGCTGTGGTAGCGAGTCAAAGACCATTAGTAAGAAGTGACCCGATTAAGAGAAACTTGTCCTACCGAGGTTCGACGATGTCAAACAGCATAGGATCAGTAGTTCGCTCCCACACCTCATAGGCATTCGTATTCTTGAATTCAGAAATCCAGAGAAGGTTGAAGTCTTCAGGAGAATTTGCTTCAGCACCTATGGCAGACAATCATGAGGTGTCACACGAGGAAGGCAAAAGGGGATAGAAATTCCAACCTGTTCCCCCAGTTATCAAAACTCCGCTTCCCTCGCCCTTGGCCATGAAGTCCCGATACCGTACAGAGGCTAAAGCAGCCGAGATATACTCATCGAATTTTGCTCGCAAATAATCATCGCTTCCTTTAAAACTTAGCAGAAACAGTTAGACAGCAGCCTTAGAAAAATTGGAAGCAACTTACGCCATGCCCGTTGGTCGAGTAGGATCCTCATCATCCCAACCATCATTGACATCCTTAACAATGTCATCCATCCATTTCCGATCGGCTGGCGTAAGCCCAGCAGAACGTTCAAGCTTGGCGTTTCGGAACTCAAACGCACCAGTCTCAATCTATTAGAATAGTACTGGAGTCAATACGTCCGCCAATCAGAAGAGCATATCAACACTCACATTAACCAGTAAGTCCACCTCCTTCTGCTGTGTCACAATCGAGTTCGTACTACCGCAAAGCCAACTCTTTGTCTCTTTCAACATATCAAGCTGCTGAAGTGGTAGATAGGGCTGGAAGAATGCATCCTTTCCAAAAATATCTAACGGTAGGCCAGTAAACGCCATCATACTTTTTCGATCAGAGGTTCGAAGTGAGGAAGGACGTGATAATGTAGGAGCTCGGGCATTAAGGGGAGGAGAACCGCAATCGTCCAGGGTCTGGAGTAGCCCAGGGAGAAGTGATACGAGAGAATACTGGTATGTGCATAACCTTTCCACGGGATGCCCATAGAACATGATCTGCTGAGGTGAGCGTACAAAAGTGAGGCATTAGACACGCACATACTCTTTTTTGGAGGATGAGAGCCTTGACTAGAATCAAAGTCCGTTGCCGGAATGTATGCACAAGTTCTCGCCTGCGCAGAAGTTAGAAGCTGAGTGCGGAAGCAGAAATTTGACATACAAGCTAGTACCCATATACAATCCACTCTCGGTTAGTTGTGTCCTCAGCGACAGTTCAAGGCCTGACTCGAAATCGTCAAGAACTTGAGTGTCAGAGAAATCCCTGCCAAGGAGGTCAGCTAGAGCAGGTACCAGATAACTAAAACTATTCACCTTTGGTGAAAGAGAGCAGTAGTCACTACCCCCAATTTATCTCGTATTGGTCCAAATACAGGTTTCGACGCTAATATAACCACGGCCTTTTGCACTGTCGAGCGTGTTACATCTGGCATCTTGACCAGAAGCGCGGAAGCAGCAATTTGCTGATTACACCTAAGCAAAGCCATAGATCAGACGACATAGATCCAGGTCCAGAACCCAGTCTAGACAGATTGGACAATAGCAACAAACTCTACTCACGATATGCCGAAGATGGTAGTAGGATTCGGGCCTGACGGTACAAGGTGGAAATACGAGTAGTCCTCAGCACTCTGCAGTAGCTAGGTTCTGAAATGCATAGCTGGAAAGGGCGAGGGTTGCTTACCAAGTGTGCACCATCAGGGAGGGCGAGGAACGGCAGCATCTTGATGACCTCTTCGTCCTCAAAAATATCGCCTTTCGACCACTCAATTTTGGGGCCGACCTAAGCGCATAATTATCATTAGTATTACTCCTTAGGGAAACACAGTCTAGCTTACACACCAAATGATTAAAGTCCACCAATGCTATGCCCAACACAAGCTTGCCTGGAGGAGGGTGGACCAGTAACGACTCTGGCCGTGCCTTCTTAGAAGATCTAGAAGCAAAGGACTCGGCAATAGACTCGGTATCGCTTTGCCTTCGAGGAGGATATGTCACTGGCGGGGACAGCATCGGACTAGATACAGACTCCTCGAACATAGAAGGCGCAGCACTCGTATTCGGTGACTCGCTTGCAGCCATACCCCTCGAGCTATAGCTCAGGTCGTCACGGTCCACCTCCGAGCTGAGCTCCGTATCAACAGTATATGGCCTCGACTCCCGCTTCGCAAACGAATCTGAAGTAACAGACTCAGTGTCCCCATGGAAGTCAAAGTGTGAGCTCGACGTCGAATCCTCGGAGGGCTGACGAAGCTGCGCGAGAAGTACAGAGTGATCAGCTTGCACAGAATTTCTAGCTGAGACGGCTGGCGATGAGAGCGAGATGGATCGCTGTGAGGCTGTATCGCCGTCGTCGTCGTCCGGAGTGAGATGAGTACGGGTAGGTGAATCTGAAGCAAGTTCGTCGAGCGAAGTCATGATGGGTGTATGTAAGTAAGAGTAAGAAAGTCAATGACAACGTGAGCGCTAAACACGCTACGCGCGCGCTAATCGCAATTTTTTCACGTACGCCTTTCGTTAATACTGCGGTTTATACAAATCCTCGAAAAGTGTGCGTATGTATGTACAGACCAGGTACAGAGTGAGTGTCCCTACTAATCTTACCATGTCTGACTTCCAAATCCACTTCTGCAGATCCTTGCACACGGTCAAGATCAAAACGAGTGAGCCTTTAGAAATTAGGACTCGCGAAAAGTGATGAGCCTTTGCTTCTCCTCGTACATAAATTTCATATTCTTCATGAGTTCCCTATTTCGCATACAAGCTGGAATCGAGGTAAATGGAAGAATCCCAACTTGAGATGTCGAACACGAACATCTCTATATCAAGGGTAAATACTTCCCTCGGATGGCGGGGAAGTACATATATCGAATAATGCTCAGTTGAATCCTGTCCGATACTAAAAATGTCTTCGCCAGAAGAACCCAGAAGAACCTCCCTATAATTAGCATGTAAATCGACCCTGGCCTTCAAGGGCCTCTGCTCGATCCTTGGTGATTCCGAAATACGCGATCGGTGATCCCTCGCATTGCAAGCTGATCCTACGTTTGGCCGAGTCACCAGCGACGACGATATTTGTGTGATAGTCGTGTATGTCATTAAAAGAACGAGGATGGCAGCTGACATGGGTAACAGGTGTCTCTTCCTCATGAATCTTCCCGTCATCTTGGTTCGAAATTTGTCTGGGATGGCACAGAGACACCGCCTCTTTGCACCGGTATCATTTGGAGTGTTTGGTTTTCCTAGGAGTACAAGTGCCATCTTGACACCCAGGAGGGTCGGTCTGACTTGATCTGTGGTAGCAGGATGGACTGGCGTTTAAGAAACAAGACATGAATAGACTTTCAACTGGATAACTTTGACGCGTACGTACCACGCTGTTATGAAGTGACCAGCCTTTATCCTGACCCATTGTTGAACAGTAGGCACGCTACAATGCATTCAGTAGAAGTCATTTACCCGGTTCACCCAAGACGATTCAGGAAGGACTGACCTCTCCACAAGTACACAAGACAGACAGAGTCCATATCCTTTCTAGCTTTACGTACCAGCAAATTTAGGGTCCTAGGGTCATTCAGGGCCAGGGGGAGGTGTAACCATGATGAGGGGGTTGATGAGGGTTCTAACTTCTAAACGGACAAAAAAATGTTGCAGAAGTTAGAAACTTATGTAAGCTCGGGGAATCACGTTACTGTGGTCCAAGCAAGTCCATGCAAAACGTCCAACTTCAAGCACAACATCCAACTTTACGACGTCCAAGTTCGAACTTCAAAATATAGAAAACTCACAGGATACAGTGTCCTCTGAAGAGGCGGCTGGAGTGCCTTTGTCTATCGCTTTTCTTGCTCCCCCGGTGCTACTTATGCCTATGGATAAAGCTGAAAAAATCCGCTTTCTTTGTCGAAATTCCCAAAGATGATTATATCATCTCTCAAGCAGAAGTTTGACGAGGTGATTGCTCCGCGTTTTGGCACGGACAGCATTGCTCTCTGGAAGGTGGGTCACTTTCGTGAAAGCGTGGCATTATCACACCCCACTCTTTAACTAGAGCCACCCCTCAAAGCAACAAGGAAAACGACGAGAAATCAGAACAAGGGTTACACTACTTAGCGTCTCTCAATGCAGACTACTGTATCGAAAAGTAGCCGACGAGATTCCCCGCCGCTCTGAGAGCTCTGACGCGTTGACGGCTCAACGAAGATCGACCTGCTGATCAGCATTTCAAGAACAAGACTATGCCAACGAATTTCAACTCCCCCAGTAACCTCTACACTCAACTTGTCCTAGAAGTACTTCAACCCTTTGGAGATTCCCTCACTGGTGCTACACCGCCAATTGGAGGTGTTGAGATCGTTTCTGGGTTCGATCGATGTCTTTTACGGGTCGCAAAAGGTTTCGCTCAAGGCAGCTCATACATCACTTTCTATCATAGAACTTTAGACTATTAGAAGCTATCCAGTTTCCAACAGTCACAGGCATGTAAAATTGCGTTATTAGTGCGCTATTTTCCTACATTTATTGATCCAGCAGATGATCCACCTCTTGAAGGATTCTCAGTGATATTACTCAGCCCTCAGGTTTAGACTTGATTAAATCATTTAGACGTGCTAATGCGCAATGCATTGTGCCTTCCAAATTCATCTGATATGTGAATAATACTATTAATATACCAAGTAGTATACATACTTACGGTCGGTGTTGGGTCATTCTAATGGCAGTACGGATGCGTGGGATAAGATTGGGATGAGTGTTATAGAAATGTCGGCGTCCATATATATTATGGTGGGATACCGTCTCATACGGCCACGCAAGCTTCGCTGCTTGTTACGTCTCTAATGCCTTTTGACTTGGTGAAGCTAAACGATGGCAACGAAGTATGCTCTATATCTTTATCCCAGTCAATTCTTTGCTCAATGTGTTCAACCTCGAACAGGTTCCAGCCATTGCGTACGGGACAGGTTCCAAGATGAAAGGCC
Organism: Neonothopanus nambi; assembly: GCA_003987895.1. Lineage (NCBI taxonomy): Eukaryota > Fungi > Basidiomycota > Agaricomycetes > Agaricales > Omphalotaceae > Neonothopanus > Neonothopanus nambi. Next base: position 5,182 of record RCHF01002094.1, on the reverse strand, counting down.
ACGACGTGACAGCCTACGTTGAACAAGCTATTGAGCTAGGCTTTTCGCACATTGATACAGCCGCATGTGCGTACATAGACCGGTATACGTCTCGTATGGTACTCATGGGACGTTCTTGCAGTCTATCAAACTGAGCCGTTTGTCGGGAAGGCTCTTAAGGAGAGTGGTTTGCAGCGGTCAGACATATTCGTCACTACGAAATATGCCACGGGTTCCATTTTGGAGGGAGTCCGCACCAGCTTATCGAACGTATGTACTATATTCAGCATTCGTACCTCGTGCTTTCATTGAACCCGTATCTATACCTAGCTGGGGCTCACATATGTTGACCTATACTTAATCCATCATCCTAGATATATTCCTAACCTTCCGGCTGCCTGGTCAGAGTTTGAGACAATTAAAGCGGAGGGATTAGCCAAGTACGTTTCTGCTCCATAAACGCGGGCCAATATTCTGTGAAGTCTGATACCCCTCTTTCAGGAGTATAGGCGTTAGCAATTTTAGTGCTGAGCAGCTGGAGACGATAATTAAGCATGGGAAGATTAAACCTGCCGTTAATCAGGTATGCCTACCTCCTGCACTACGATCTCCTGCGCTCAATGCTACTTTAGATCTCTTTAAACCCGTACAATTACACGGAAGTGAAACCAATCTTGGACACCTGTGCGAAACACAAGATAGTAGTGGAGGCATACAGTAGTCTTGCGTGCGTGATCTTTTAAAGTGGTCGGTGTCTGTCTAATCCTATATATATAGGCCCATCACGACGTATCCCGGCGGACCTGTTGACAAGCCCATCGCGGCAGCGGCCAAGCAGCGAGGTGCAACCCCTGCTCAGGTGATATTCCTCTGGGCCAAAGCTAAAGGCGCAGTTATCGTAACGTAGGGTTGAAGTCTCGTTATAAGTCTGCCCATTCCAAGCCTGATTTGTTGGTGTTGGTCCTTTTCCAGGACAAGCTCGAGTAAGGACCGCATGCAAGAGTACCTTGACACATTTGAGCTCTGTGAGTAGAATTTCATTTTACTGGTTTGTTTCTACTGCTTGCTCACGAGCTGCCCTATTGAAGCACCATTGACCACTGAGGAGATTGCTGCTATTGACGAGGCTGCAGCTCAAGGCCCTCCGTCTTCTGTCGTGACGAAGCTTCGGACTATGTCCAGAAGAGACAAGATTTTGATTGTAATCGTCTTGCTTTTCATATTATTGCGAGTCTTGAGGATCGTGATATCATGATTTATATGCTACTAGTATCGGTCTAAAGTGAAGATAGAGTGCGGTGTATCTTGTATATATGCTATGAGCTGGATTCTATAATGGATCTTATTGGATGATCTGCCGCAATGGGCTTATGGTTAGCACGTCTCAGTAGGAGTAAGCGCCCACAATTGAGTGTTTCTATCGATATGTATGATAGGTATAATGGTCTCGACCTTGTCAGAACTTCTAAAACAAGTTACATCCATCATTACCCTCGACTATCACACTCGAACTTCAGGTTACGGGGTAAACGTTAATCATGTATCTGCGTAATTTTATACAATAACCCACTCAATCTTCTACTCCCGTCATTGTCCACAGCACGAGGTTGCTGGTGAGAGCTCGTCAGTGAGCAGGAGATGGCCGGCGGACTTCGAGTCTCTGATTTGTGAGTGGTCCCGACCCAGACTTTCAAATTTGGCTTACTCACTCTCACTCGCAAAATCGAAATGGAGTAGCGCCCTACTCTCAGCATCCTGGTGCAATCTCTTCCTCTGGACGGTAGAATTAGGATTTACCTCGTATTATTTCGTCAAGTGGAAACCTTCGCGGAGGAGGAGGGGAATAGTCACGATTGTATTTGCGGCGGATGCGTTGAGCACTGCTGTGTCGTGTACGGCTGCGTTCAGGGTGCGTTTTTGCTTTGGTGCCAGATTATTGATTTCTTACGGGTGTACGTCTTCGACAGTTCCTTCTTGACTCCTCACGTAAGTGTCTCAACCTTTCACTTACCTGGGAGACTTTGAACGAATGTGCTTTCCCTGTCTTGTGTGTATGATTTGTGCCACCACAGCCACTGTAGAGTTCGGCGCATTCGACGTGTGGTCTATAGCAGTCACGTCCTTCCTGACGTTCATCTCATCAGTCGCAGAAGAGTCGTTCTTGATCTACCGATGTTGGCGTCTGTGAGTCCGATTCGACTCTAATACTCTCCTCTTGTGTTAGTCTCATTAGTACATGATGCCCTGACGCTCTCGATGACAGAACGAAAAATCGGCTAGTTATTGGGATTCTGTCGGCCCTTGTCTTGACGCATGTACGTCCATCGAGTTATTACACGGAGCCCTGCTAAACAAGTAATGAACAGGGCCTGTTTGTGATTGCTTCCGGGGTACTCTTCAGCCTGAACACCATAAACTCCATCGAGTCCTGGGCCTCACTCATACATCTGTACGTCACCGTCACCATGCACTCGCTAACTACTTTTCACTTCTTTGCTGTGCCCTTCACATTTTTAGACTCGCAGTGGTCTTCACCGCAGTTGCAGATGTAGGCCTGACAGGTATCCCATTATGTCTTATCCCTAAGATGAAACTCAAGGAATTCTTTGATTTTACTGCGTGGTGCGCTTTGCCCTGTATTGTACTGGTTCTCTTTGGCTTACTTATATATATTCATCCTTACCTATCCTCTGGATCGATCAAATCAAGCTCTCTCAAGCAACGCTGCCTCTCCCTTCTCGCTTGTGGAGCAGGCAGCGCCCTACTGTCCCTTCTTTCTCTCATTATTTTTTTCGTGACTGGCAGTGGTATGTCCCGCATTCATCTATCCTGCGTCATGACTCCTGATTCCTGAGTCCCATCACAGGTTTCATAATTCTCTACTTATCCCTCGGCCGGTGCTACACCCTCACACTTCTCCTCAACTTTATCACGGATCCCAAGCCGCACGAGTTGTTACAAGGTCTCAAAGCTGGGACTCAGAAACGAGGTCCTGATGCGGGTGCGGGTGCCAGCGATTCAGTTCAACTGAGCTCGATTTGTACGTGACTTCGTCTACTCTTGCTTACTTCAAGACTCTAAATTTTGTTATTATTGATATAAGTAGTGTTCCGGCGCAACACTGACGAACAATCATTCCCGTACGATGCTTCTCGTGAAAGCGGTGGCAAGAGCGTTAAAGTCCGTAACGCTGACGGGAAAAGTGATGATGTATGTATACTCTTTTCTTTCTATACGAGCTCAAAAAGAATTCTGATCATATACTATCTCAGTCCGGACACAATGAGATCATGCTGACCAGACTGCAAAGCCGGAAAGCAGCTGCGACTTTGGGCATGCACTTCAAGGACTCGCTGTGATTGATTATTTGGGTTTTCCCGCGATTATCTTTTTGCTTTCGTTTTCGCCGGTCAACATCAGGTTGACATGTGGAACATGTGCATTGATGTGATGCTACGCCGTGGAAGCCTGCTCGCACCGCTTTCGAATGGCTTTCTTATGATACCTTATACCTTTAACACCCTTTGTAGATTCGAACACCAACTGTTATTTATAATTAGGGCAGGAAACATCGCTAAGGCTTAAAGCCTAGGAAGTCTTGATGTGGCTCAACAAGCCAAATGAGAGAATAATGTCCAAGGGACTGAGGAAATACAACAGCTGGTCGTATAAAGTTATATAAACTCGTGTACACGGCGCAAAATGGGCCATAGTCGCGAAATTTCAAGAATACAAGGAGGTGATAATCATGATGAAAGAACATTAAGTATGAGGAATCAAAAAGTGTGAATGAAACACTGAATTGGAAAGCTGCGTGGAAGATCATGGCAAGAGAGGACAGACGAAGTAGCAAAATCAAGACTCGGGCGGCTTAACACAAACTCTCTTATGCTTCTTCCAGTCCTTCTTCTGGTGGTCTATCGAGCAATACCTCACAAGCCTGCATCTGCTGCACATTTGGCCTGGTATTGCGCCAGTTCGTGGGCCCGAGTTCGAGTTGGAGGAAGACTCTAAGCTGCTCTCGGATCCCTCGCTCCGGTCACTAGTACTCTCCCCCTCGCCGCTATCCTTCTTTATATTCCCCGCTGGCTCCTCGCTGAAACACACATTACACTCAACCCAGTTGCACATTTTCCTCTCCTTGATACGTTTCCCGAACTTTCCACCTCTCTTGATATCAAGCACATTCGCCGTCTCGAGACCTCTACGCGGAAAACGAATCATCTCACAATCCTCTGTACAACAAGGACTGATGCAGCCTGTAGGGTAATCGTAAAAAATCTCTTCTTCTGGGACGTAGGAATGATGGGTGAAAAGGATTTGGGAATAAGAGGTCGTCTGATGTGAAAACAGGACCAAAAAACGAGGCTTCTTTTCGTAAAGAATTGCGCGGAGGGTAAGATCGATTTGAGGGAAACATGGGAGGCGGCGGCGGCGGCGGAGCGTATGAGTGATTCGCATATCTACAGGGGCAGTTAGCGTCTCATACTGACCAGGGGTTACGCATTGAGCTAACGTACGTTCATATTGAATGCGTTGTTCCATACTCGGCTTGCAGACACGCCCAAAAGTATGATGACAGACAAGTTTAAAGTATTCCGTAACATCGTCTATCTCTTGTCGCAGCAGGTCTGTAACAATGATGAAAATTTCGTCGCAGCCTGTGTCGTGCATGGCGCGTAAAAGCATGAGTTCCGGAAGCTAAAATGGCGAATTAAATAAGCTCTGATTCTATAGATGAGCTGCCCACCATTGTAAAGACCACTGGCATCATGGGCAGTTTTCTTTCTTGCATAGAACGATGGTGATATACATGAGTCGTCCATGATCGAAGTGGCATCAATCGCCCCGTGTCGACAGTCCGACAAAAAATATTTTCAGGTTCAAATTCCCCCTTATTCCACAAGAGAATTTGTTTTTGATTTTGAGCATGTTTGCGATCTCGGATGTCGCGAAACCAATCGTGGTATGCGTCGTGCGGGTTGCCGCGATGTTCGAGCCATCTGTCGATGAGAGTGTCGGTCGACTCGTGATCAAGAGTTGTTTTTACGAGCTCTGTCATTGAAAGGCTCGGAGGCCTAAGTATGGAGTAGAAAGGCTGACCCTTGGGCATTGCACAAGTCACAGATGGTGGTAGAGAAAGAAGAGATGAAAGACTAAATTAAGGGTGACCCAACTCCGGTTTTCAGTAAAGTTACCGGAT
>RCHF01002093.1:0-17810 GCA_003987895.1 Neonothopanus nambi | reverse complement strand
TGAGATGAATTTGGGAACCTGGAAATCAGCTTCCTTGAGGTGACTAGCAGCCTCTTGGAAAAACTAGAGATGTTCATTAACATTACTGAGATGAATCAGATGGAAAGTAAGAAATTGGACTACTAGAAACAGACCAAGATGACATTAACAATGAGGGATTTGTAGGAGCAGGAGTAGGAGATGGAATACCACTAGCAGCACCAGTAGTAGACATAAAAAGAATCTTAGAGAGCCAGAAGAGACTGAAAACAACAAAGAGAGATGATGAATATGGAAGAGATGAGAGAGATTGAAATAAATAAAGTGTATTTGAGAAAAGCAGAGACCCTAGAGAAAATAAAGAGGACCAATAGAGCAATGGTAGAGCTATAAATCAGGCAAGGCTGAGGCCCATAATCTGTTGAATACAGTGCACAATAATATCTAGAGGTATGATGAGATAACAACAAGCTTAATTGGGTTTTGTTAGACTACACAAGTTAAAGGACTTGTTTATCTCTGAGCATCACCAGAACTTGGGTGTTGAATGAAGAACAGGCTGGTGCAACTTAGGGATACCTAGATTGAAAAGAGCTTGGATAGGATTGTCTTGCTTCTCTGCACAGAGCACAATAACTATTTTATGAAAAATCTTGACAATTTTATACTTGCTCAACTCAGAGTAAAGGATTTTGAGCAGGGATTCAAGGGCTTCTTTTGAATTTTGACTCATATGAATCTGGCAAAAGATATGTTTCAGGCTTGCAGTTGTATGACTGACAATACAAGACAGATTATGATAGTAAGAATCTGGCTGTATTTATATAGAGTCACATTTGTGAGATCTCACCAATAAAATCTTGTGCTGAGGATATTTATATGAGAAAACTAGAATGTAGATAAATGGTATATATAACATACATTTCATAGATGATTTTGTCAATCAAGTCTGAAAATTTCTTGGCCCTCTTCATTGGCATGCTGAAATATTCCAAACTGAGTTTATGTATAAGAATAGGAAGATTCTCTCTTCTTTCAATGAGAGACCCAAGTACAGACAGCTTGTCTTCAGATGGAAGCATAACCAGAGACATAAGTATCTGACTTGATACCACAGCATTTTTCTGCTCTTTTCCCATGAAGCTCTTGAAGCTGTTCAAACCAGCACAATTGAATATCCTTAAAGGGGGTTTAGTGACCACTCCCAATTTTTCAATGATAACTTTCTTTGCTGAAAATCCAGTTGAAGCAAGTGTGGACTGATGTTTTCTCTCTGCATCAATGTTGTGTTAGCAGCACAGATGGAGAACATTGAATGAAAGAAGCTAACCTTGGATCTACCATTTCTCTAGTAATTTCTATTGAGGTATGAACACTACTTGATAGAGATGAGGATCCTGCTGTTTTTGAACTACACTATGTTAGCTTTTGAAAGAGATTTAAAAACACAAGACTCTTACCTCTGTATAGTGCTAGGATCCCTTTTCACAGATGGTGTCATCTGTATAGGTCTGCCATCTGACATAGAAGCTGCATTCTCATTAACACTTCCACCTACTACTGCTCCTTGAGGATAGACTGTTAATTGGAGTGATTCTACACTCATTTGTACATATATTCATTAGATATACATTAGAAACATTGTTAATATTCATTAGTTTCATCTGTAGATACTTATTATTGCATGTAGGGACTGTTGTGACATGTCAGATAGCTAAAATGCATGTGTGCGAATTAGTGGACACCTATTTTCATGCCTCATGTGTGGCAGGCACAACAGAACCAAACAATATGTATTTCCTACCATGTCTAGAGAATACTAGACACTTGAAAAGCAATTCCTTTGTTCAAAAGCACTATTATCAGACTTTTGTGATCACAGTGAACTGTATTGAGATCTATTCATTGTATTTGATCAGTGTTACACTGGTATTGCATTGATTTGAACTCTTAACAGGTTATGGGCCCTGGCTTTTAACTTGTATACAGAACCAGTGAATCTTGTTGAATTGCTATTGTGGGCTTTGTGACATTTACTGTCATTTGTTGTTATTGCCAGTTCAGTTATTGACTGTGCAACTTTGAATTTGTTATTTGGGTGCTCTACACACCACACAAACACTACTATGTCTTCTGACACACTGCCAAAAGTCAAGCTGCTCAGTAGCTCCAATTATCCTGAATGGAGTGGAGATATGACAGCTTGGCTAATGAGGATGGATTATTGGTGAGTAGTCTCTGGCAAAGTGACAAAACCCTCTTGATAAGGATGCAGCACTCCTATGGGAAGCAAAGGCAAACAAGGCAGCTGGAGATATCTATCTCTCACTGGAATCTAGTCAAAAGGTTCATGCTAAGCCTTACTTGGCCATTGGGGATGCTGTTGGAATGTGGGATGCACTAGAGAAAGTGCATGTATCTAGGAAGCCAGGTGCACACTTCAATGCCTATGATGCTCTGTTCAGCATCACAAAGCAGGAGGATGAAAGTCTGACAGATCTGGGGACAAGGATTGAGAATGCAATGCAGAAGATCCAAAATCTTAGAACTCCTAATTTCACACTGGATGATCTAGACAAGGAGCTTCATGCAATGGCATTGGTTAGGGCTCTTCCTCCAGACTCTAACATCTCCTCCAATCTCCTGCTCTTGGATAGCTTGGACAAGGACAAGATTCTCCAGTACTTCATTGCTGAAGAGTTGAATCTGGCAAGGCAGGCAGAGCAGGTCAACAGAGCTAATGCAGCTGCAAAGGCAAATGGATTTGGAAAACCTGGTGGGAGCAAGGGGGTCTGTCATTACTGCAAGAAGGAGGGTCATTGGAAGGTGGACTGCCCCCTCTTGAAAGGGAAATATAGGCCATACTATAATGCTCATAGAGCTGAAGGAAAAGAGGCAGAGGTTGTTGAAAGTGCTGGTAGTGCAAGTGCTCTTTCTTCTCATGACAACTGTTCAACTTCATCTGACATACTTGATTGGAATACAGACACAGGGGCCACTTCTTATATGACACCACATCACAATTGGATTAGGAATTATACCCCATATAGAGTACCTATTAAATTGGCTGATGATAGAATTATATATTCTGAAGGTGTAGGAAGTGTGGTCTTTAGACCTATTGTGGACGGAAAAGTATCTAGAGATGTTGAATTCAGTAGAGTACTGCATGTACCTTTGCTTAAGAACAATCTTCTTTCTGTTTTATATCTGACAAGGCATAAAGGCTTTCATGTACATATTTGGTCTGATACTATGGAATTTGACACCAATGGTCCAATACTATTTACTGCACATGTTACTGGCAATAATGTGGGATACTTGAATGGACATACTTTAGACAATACTAGTGAAAGCATTTGTTTGTCAACAACTCTTCCTCTTGACCTGAAGCTATGGCATAGGTGCTTGTGTCATCATAGCTATGATGATATACTGCACATAGTGAGGGATGAATTGGCAGAGGGCTTGAAACTAGACTCTAAGGCAAAGCCAGATCCAATATGTGAGCCATGCATATCTGGCAAGATGCATGCACATCCATTTCCCTCTTCAGAGACCAGAGCAGATGAAGTGTTGGGCCTAGTCCATTCTGACTTGCATGATGTTGGTGTACACTCTCCTAGTGGATATAGGTACTGGATTCTATTCATTGATGATAAATCTTGCCTCAGAGCTGCAATTCCCTTGAAAAGGAAGAGTGAGGTATTTGATGCCTTCAAGAAGTACAAGGCCTGGGCTGAGAACATCACTGGAAAGAGGATCAAGGTCTTCAGATGTGACAAGGGAGGAGAGTACATGTCAAAGGCATTTCTTGCATTCCTTAGTAGCTGTGGTATTGAGTGTCAGTATACAGTTAGGAATAGGCCTCAACAGAATGGAGTTGCTGAGAGGGCAAATAGGGTTCTGGAAGAAAGGATTGTGGCAATGCTGGCAGAGTCTGGTTTACCAAGGTCATTCTGGGCTGAGTGTCTGGCTGCACTTGTTTATGTGTGGAATTGTTGCCCCACATCTGCTGTACCCAACTCTACTCCATATGAGAGTTGGTACAATAGGAAGCCAAAGGTGGATCATCTCAGAGTCTGGGGATGTGTTGCATATGTGCATGTACAGAAGGAGAAATGTATTTTCATTGGTTATCCTGATGGTGTGAAGGGATGGAGGTTTTGGAATCCAGAGACAAAGAAGGTTGTGATCAGTGAGAGAGCTGACTTTGATGAGTGCTACACATATGGATTGTCTCCTCCAAAACCAGAGTCTCATGTCCTAAACCCAAGGGCAATCACAGAACCAGGTAGTGATACACTGTTCAATCCTGGACCAAGTGGAGCCTACTAATGATGTCCAACCTGAAATGCAACCTCACTTGGATGATGATGATGATGAGAATGGTGCCTCTGAACCAGAAGATCAGGATGCTATCAGGTCACAGCATGGAGATGATAATGATCATGCTCCTGGAAATGAGCAAACTGATGAAAGTGATGATGGTGAAGAGGACCAGGACCAGATTGTGCCACCTGAGGATGAACCTGTAGATGATAGTCCAATTGCTCTTAGGAAATCAGAGAGGAAGTGTCAGGCTCCTGGTGAATGGTGGATAGTTCCTGCAAAGCGGAATAAGGCTGCAGATGTCCCAGATGAAGATGATAATATGGAGGTAGCTCATGTCATCACAGAGAATGGGCCAGAGCCAATGTCATATAGGCAGGCTATGGAAGGAGACAATCAAAGGCAATGGCATGATGCTATGATGGAGGAAATGAATGCACATCTGATAAATGGAACATGAGATATTGTGGAACTACCACCTGGTGCTAAGGTGATTGGGTCTAAATGGGTGTACAAGATAAAAGCACAAGGCTGATGGATCCATTGAAAGGTTCAAAGCTCAGCTTGTGGCCAAAGGATTCAGCCAAAGACCTGGTTTTGACTATCTAGAGACATTTGCATCTACTATGAGGCAGACCACTATTCATACTATTCTTGCTCTGGCTGCTATTGAAGACCTGCATCTGCGCTCTGTAGACATCTCTCATGCATTCATAAACAGTGAGATTGATACAGAAATCTATATGGCACAGCCAGAGGGGTTCAAGGAACATGGTCCTAGATATGTCTGCAGGCTAAACAAGTCCCTGTATGGGTTAAAGCAGTCACCCAGACTTTGGGGTGAGAAGCTAGCAGGAGTGTTACAAGGGATGGGTTTTACACACATCAGATCTGATCCAAACCTCTATGTCTATCAGAGAGATGACATTAAGGTCTTTGTACCTGTCTTTGTTGATGACATTACTCTGGCTTCCAAGTCAGAGGAGGCATTGGATTACTTTGTGGCAGAATTGGCAAAACACTTCAAACTTTGAGATCTAGGTGCTACATCTTACTTGCTGGGTATTGAAATCACTAGAAATAGGGCAGAGAGGAAACTATTTATGAATCAGAAGCAGTATATTGTTAACAAGCTCAAGGAATTTGGCCTCTCTGACTCTAATCCTGTCTCTACACCCATGGTACCTGGAGCTGTTTTGTCAACTGCACAATGTCCAAAGTCTCCTGAGGAAGCAGAGGAAATGGTCAATATCCCATATATTAGTGCTGTTGGCTCCCTATTGTATTTGGCAACCACAAGTCACCCTGATATTGCATATGCTGCTGGTGTCTTGGCACACTTCAACTCTAATCCTGGAATGACACATTGGAAAGCAGCAAAGTGTGTATTCAGATATCTGAAAGGAACTATGGATATGAAATTAGAGTATGGTCCTGATCCATCCCAGACAGATCTGTTTGTGACATATTGTGATGCAGACTTTGGTGGTAATAAGGACAATGGGAGGTCAACAAGTGGATATATGGTCAGACTTGGATCAGGGGTTGTTAGCTGGAGTAGCAAGCTACAACCCATTGTAACACTCTCATCTACTGAGGCAGAGTATGTGGCAGCAGTTGGAGCTGGCAAGGAGATATGTGCCATGAACAACTTGCTGCAGGAGCTAGGATATCAAACACCTCAACCAGCTAGAATGTTGATTGACAATCAGTCCACTATCAAGGTTGCTAAGAATCCTGAACATCATGGCAGGATGAAGCACTTGGACTGTCTATACTACTGGTTGAGGGACCAAGTTGAATACAAAGTCATGGCTCCTGAGTACTTGCCTACAGATGATAATGCAGCTGATTTGCTCACCAAGCCTCTCAGTAAAGCCAAGTTGGAGAAGTTCATTGTTGTGATGGGATTGCATGTATGACAGACCCCAAGGGTGGAGGAAGTGTCTCATTAGGGGGCTGTATTGGAAAGGAGAACTGAAGGAGGCATGGAAGTAGTGAGTGAGGGAAGAATGATGATACACTTGATTGATACACCTCTTAGATTGAATGAGTGTTTCATCAGGGGGCTGTGTTAATTGGAATGATTCTACACTCATTTGTACATATATTCATTAGATATACATTAGAAACATTGTTAATATTCATTAGTTTTATCTGTAGATACTTATTATTGCATGTAGAGACTGTTGTGACATGCCAGATAGCTAAAATGCATGTGCATGAATTAGTAGACACCTATTTTCATGCCTCATGTGTGGCAGGCACAACAGAACCAAACAATATGTATTTCCTACCATGTCTAGAGAATAATAGACACTTGAAAAGCAATTCCTTTGTACAAAAGCACTATTATTAGACTTTTGTGATCACAGTGAACTGTATTGAGATCTATTCATTGTATTTGATCAGTGTTACACTGGTATTGCATTGATTTGAACTCTTAACATCAGCCATCTATATGCAGAAGGTGGTATAAGTCTCTGTAGACTTGACACTACTAGGAGCTATAGAAGGAGTACCTCCATGGAAGTGCAGGCCTGAAAAGGCCATTGTGACAATACCATCTAGAAGCACATAGAGACCAAGCTCTACAAGATGAAATCTTCCCCTGAATAGCCTTCAGGTAAGGATGGATATGAAAGCATAACAGTGAGTGAAGCTTTGGAGTCAGATCTGTCTCTATGCTTTCCTCCAAATTCATCCATCTGCTCTCTCAAATCTGCAGCTAGAAAGTTTATTGACTTTTAATCTATTTGTAAATTCAGAAGAGTATAAAAGAGATACATACTTTCAATGTTACTATAGGCCAGATTAACCTGTACTTCAGTATAGCAAGGATAATATATTTGCTTTGAATGAACAACTACAAACTGTACAGATTGTAGTTTAGAAGACATAGACCCAGACATTATCTAGTATTTACTGTAATTCCTTTGAAAAAAGTGGGAAAAATGTAAAGATAAATGTTCAATCATGAGATTGTCTGAAAATAAAATGCCTAAGATGGTAAAACTGCTATTGCAGAGGAGCTATGTATGACCAGATGAATAATATCTAGGATAGATCTAATTCAGTAGCAGGAAATTTGTATGAAGGAATGGAATCTCCAGTGGAAGCCAGTCCAGCCTGCATTGGGTCTTGAGCAAGCCAGAGAGCCTTCTCTTTGGTTTTGTGAAATTCTTTGGTGGTGGAAAGTTTCTTATATGTGAGCCAATATTGATTATGATGGTACTGAATAGCATGCTGGTGCATGCTAAGCTCAGTGCAAAGGAAGTTGCAGATGGAATGCAAAACTTTGGGGGAAAGGTTGGACAAGTCTATGAAAGGGAATAGGGCTGCAATGTGTTGCATTACTTCCTTCCCAGCCTCATGGAGTTGACAATCCTTTGTCCAGATGGTGGTCAGAAAATATTCTAGAAGACCAGATGGAAGGTTACTTATGATCAGTTTCCTTTATAAGGTTAATGAAGGGTTTTTCAATGTGAGCCTTCTTAGTAGAAGTTGTTTTAGGATCATTGGGACTGGCTCCAACCTTCTGAAGATAGTAGTTAGCCAATTGATAGGCTTTAGCATTTTGATCCATGCCAGGGATCTTGGAGAAAGGAATGCTTACTGAAGCAGCACAAGTTTTGAGTGTCTAATGATTATGCCAACATCATCTGGTGGTCAGTAATTAATAACAAGCACCAGATGAATAGATACTTACAGCTGAAGCACTATTCTCAGGCTTGTCCTTTGTGAACTTGAGGTTTGACAGAGGGCTGGTGGTTCCCTTAACTTTATTCTTGCCAGGAGCATGGATAGGCAGAAAGGCCAGGACCATCAGCCATCTGGTGAGAATTATGAGTTAGATTAAATTGGAGTTGGACACTGAGGTAATAGAAACTTACAGTGACATCTCCATCTGCTCCAATGACTTTGATTTTGTTGTCATCATTGACATTGACATCATCATCAATTATTTTGGGAGTTTTGGTGGTCTAGATGATTGTCAATATCTCCAGATAGATGAATTAAATTAATGTAGATGTACTTTATGTTTTTTAGGAGCATTGTGCTCACAATGCTTGGCGAGATCATCTTGGAACACTTTGATTTGGTTCAAGGTGTCCAGTTCAGAAAGGTCTGGATACTTCTTGAGGGTATCAATGACCAGGGAGACACTGAAATTGTAAAGATTGAAGGCCTCCTCTGATTTGGCGATAGCATGAGCAGGAAGCAATTTTTTCTGAGAATTGTATGTTGATATTCATCAGGAAAAACACCCTAGCTAGAAAGGCATCTTAGGTTTTTAGGGTCAACAAATATCTCCCAGGTCTCACAGGTCTCCCAGGTTTCCAAAATTAAAGTCTGATTCTATGCTTGTTCTCTGGTAACTCTGGAGACCTGAGGTAACCTGGAGTAACCTGAGGTGACCTGGAGTGACCTGAGATGACCTGAGGTAACCTGGGACAACCTAGAGTAACCTCAGGTTTGCCCAGACTACTAAGCCAAAAAGGTATTCTCACAGACAATCATTTCTCATCTCAGATACTCATTTTTCAAGTGATTACAAACTAGTAGTGATTGAATTTAGCAGTCTTACACAATGGTGAAATCTGTACCAAACTAATTAGTAAATGCAACCAGTGGGAATTGAACCAGTGGCCTTATGACTTACTTTCAAATCTGTATTCATTGTTCAATGGCTGCACAAATCCAACTGAGCTAAAAGGGCATCAAAATATATTCATAACTCTGTCATAACTATACAATTCTAATCAACTCTATTCAAAACTCCATCACAACTATACAAATGAATTCAAACCTATACAAATCTATAGAAACCTACTCAATTCCCAGTGATCTGATTAGATTGTTGTATACAATGTATACATTTCCAATACAAACCCTTATATTCTGAGTCTAATGAATGACTTTTTTATGATTACATAAGCAGCTCAATCTAATAAACTGTTGATTTCTCTTATGTTCTGATTAGATTCTTGTATACATTGTATACATTTTCAATACAAACCTTTATATTCTGAGTCTATAGGACAAGTTTTGTTGCTTACATAAGCAGCCCACTCCATCATCACTGCCCTAGAACACTTCCAGTATAGGTTGCCTAGGTTGTCTAGATTGCCTAGATCAATCACTGTTACCCAGGTCATCTCAGATCACTCCAGGTCAATAAGGATTGCCTTAGGTTTCCTTAGGTCAACTCAGGTCACCTCAGGTCAACTTCAGATCAACTTCAGATCAACTCAGATCAACTCAGGGCACCCAGGTTATCTAGGTTACCCCAAGTTTCCCAGGAGATGGTGAATTTCCTAGAATACCATAGACTTCATAGTAGATTTTGAACACCTCAGATGGCCTGATTCAAAGTGGATTTTCCTGATGTTTAGCCACCAGATGGTGAGGTAGTTGACCAGATGGTGGGAAAGAACTTACAAGATGACTGGCTAGAGCTGTGAGGAGCATACCAAGCAGGTCCTAGTTGACATTATTGGCTTTCAAGGCACCTTTGGTACAGTTGATGTAGCACTGGGTGGTAGCAATTCATTCAGGATGCTTGGGCTGGTTTTTAGGACCTTTGAGAGGCATATGAGAAAGAGGAATTGAATAAATGAGGGCTATGTTGAGTAAGGAGAGTGTTTGAGACTATCTGGACAACCAGATGATGGTCTCTTTTTATACAAGAAACTTTGTTTTATTCTAATTTGACCATGGGTCCACAGTTGGGCTGGAATAAAATTTTTCTGCCAAGTCCTGTGGTCTAGAGTGGTTCAACAAGGATGTTGAATTTAATTTTGCTTGGGGGGAGAGGGTAGAGGATTTTTGAAATAATCTGAAACCTCAATTACAGTCTCAGAAAATTTTTTGGATTTTATTTTCAGAATTTTCACCAAGTCAGACTCTGTGGATGGAGCAGATGGTCTGATTGGTGCAGCTTTGATCTCAGTGGGACTTAGCCGAGACAATGTGATGACATGTGCCCCTTAATCAAAATTTAATTTTCTTGTCCATCTGACAATACTTATGAGTTTTTATTGACTCAAAATAATTTTATTATTATTTTAAATAAATTACACACCAGATGGAAGCCTAAAGCTCCATCTGATGAAATAAAAAGACTTAATGGTGTGAACAAAATACCATCTGGTACAATAAGAACATTAAGTCCAAGAAAAATGTATATTGTGCAAAGTGATGCTCACAACATGAGATAATATGAGATAAGAGCCCATATGTAACTAATTTGTAGCTATGGCTCAGTGATGATAAGAGAGAAATGAAATAAAGTGGATGCGAGCATGTGAACCACTAGTCTTTGACAAATATGCAACACAAAAATATTAATTGTCTCCAGGTGTATGAGAGTATGGTGGAGGAGGCAGCCCAGAGACTGAACAAGAAAGAGATTAGCTATCAAAGAAAAAAGAAGGACCAGGCAATGGGAGAACTTGTCCAGTCATCATTGCATCCCACAAACATTTCATATGGTACTAAGAGTTGTCAGTTGGAGATGCTGCAGGAGGACTAGATGCAGGAACCAGTACCTGACTAGACGAAGTATCCTCCAGTGACTCTATTGACAAGGGACCAGCATTGGAAGGACCTGTGACAGGTGTCACCTCCATTGAGTCAGTGGGAAGTTCAGCAGGCTCAGCAGTGGCTGTCTTGGCCTTTGCAACAGCATTATCCTCACCCTCTACCACAACAAAGACATCCTCTTCCTTCTTCATGACATGGTATGGCCTTTTGAGTAAATTGAGGTTCCAATTCAATGTGGCACTGAGAAGTTTGACCTTCTCCTCAGAATAATTGAAGGATGGGTTGCTGGTCTTCAGCTGGAAGAGCATGAGATGGAGACTGCAACAGGAATCCTTTAGATGGTGCTGATCCACAATGATGGAAGTGTGAAGCCCCTTGGTGCTCTTGAGTAGCTCGACAGCAGTCTTGCAGATGCTATTGTATAGATCAATCTTCTTTTGAAGGGTGTCAGCCTCTTGGGAAATTACTAGAAGAAAAATAAGATGTTAGTAAAGTTATAAAGTAAAATTTTATGAAGAAAAGAATATATCTTGGCTACCAGATTGTGCCAATGTATAGGACAGATTCCTTATCTGATTCACACCTTCGAGGCTGTAGTTTCAGCTGCAAGGGTGGTTGTCCTTCACACAGGTTGCACAGTGCCATTCAAACTCTTTACCAATATTTGGGTGGTACTTTTGACTATTGGCATGTGTGCCAGCTACACAGGAACTGCAGATGGAATCACTGAAGAACTGAGAAATAAATAAATTAGAATTAAAGTAAAGAAGAAATAAAATGGGCCTTATCCTATCAAAAGTCCTATTACATGACACAACTTGTTTGAGTGTGAGCAGCATTGAGTATGGCCAACCAAAGACAGCACGTTCTGGAGATAAAGAGAAAATAGAGTCACAAATAAGTTAGTCACTGAGAAAGTACAGCTTACCATTGACTTTAATATAATCTTTGGAGGGGTGTGTGTAACTTGTGTGACCATCTGAATGCTAGAGAGAATAAAATGAATAAGTATGGAACAAATTTAATACTTATAAAAGAAGAAACACACCAAGAAGATGGCAGGCTCTGCAGGAGCACCACTTGTGGATAGAGTAGTCAAATCCTTCAGCTTTGCCTTCACTAGATTGAGGGGAACACCAAAAGAATTAGAAGGGATAAAAGGTTTGTCCTCAGAGACACCAGTTTCCTTAACATTCTCCAGGTCATCCTTGTCCAACAGCATCATCAAGTCTTCGAGCACAGACTTTGTAGTAACAGTTGATGTGTGCACCTGGAATCAAGTAGTACATCCCTCAATGTTACCTACAATGGGCAGATCATTGTTATTGAAGGGTTTGATCATTTGAACTTGAGAAATTGGAGGATCCTAAAAATAATGTTTAGGCCAAAAATAAAGGAAAACTTAAAGGAGAGATGTACAGGGAACTGAAACTTAGCCTTGCAGGGAAGAGAGGTGTGTTTCTTGCCCTTTTTCTTTTCAGGTGACATATCTTCTTCTAGCTCATCTTCTTTGTCTCCAGATGCATCTTCTAGGTCACTAGATTCAGCAACAGAGGGTGATTTTTTCTTTGGAGGATCAAGTTTATGCTTCTGAAAGAAATAAATAAATTTAGTAATGAAACTAATAAAGAGAAAGATAAAACAAGTACCTTAGGAGGTGGAGGGGCAACAGCTGAGACAGAGAATACCTTGCATTTCAGTTGCACTGTCTCTTTCTTTGACAAAGTTGCTGGTTTGGCCTTAGAGAGATGACTATGTGGATATTTAGCTAATGGAACATCTGGAGAAGTGAGAGTGGGCTTGATCTTCTTTGCCTTTGGTTGTTTCTTCACAATTCAGATTATATCTTCATCATTGTTAATGTGACTAAATTGGACTATCTAGGAAGTGTTTTATGTCTCCTAGAAAGCTCAAATATATCACAAAGTGATGGAGGTGTGGTAGGCATTGTCAAAGGTTCTGCACTACAGTTATAATTCTTGAAATGAAGTCCCTAGGGAGGTTCTAGTGCTTCTAGACACTACAGAGACTGGTTAAATAAACACAGTTTAGCAGTAACAGCACAGACTTAGTCAGGAAACAGTCAGAAGACAAGGACCAGTGTCCAAATGTCTTAGAAAAGGTTTCTAGTTCACTCAAATTACTCCTAGGAGGGTCCTAGGGTTGCTCTGCTTGATCTAGTACACTAGTTCTCATGAACTAGGGCCAGACTCAATCTATCAGAAGTGTTCCCACAGTGTTATCACACGTAAAGATGCTCAAGGCTCTCTGTTGTTGCGTACAGTACTTGCTTAGGTCTCTAGGGTAGCTATGTCTGTGATATATATACTCTAGAGCATAAAATGTCCAAGATAGGTAAGATGGAGTTGGGTGTGTGACAAAATAAATAACAGAACAACAAGATATAGGTGTTTTTGGTATTTTGTATATATATTTCAATGAGTTGGGTAGTGATAATCCTTTCTAGGAAGTCCAAGAGCATAAGAAATGAATATAGTGGCCACTAGATGTGACTGGTATATTTTATTTGAGTCATTATCAAGGCACTGCACATAATATGGCACCCTAGGAGGTTCCTCATGATTCTGAAACAGTGTACGCGTCACCTCTAGGCACATAGAGTACCCTAGGAGTCTGGTACAGCTATCTAGCATGTGCTTATCTCTTCTAGGCAGCCAATACCATCGCTAGTATTCTGCATTCAACGTCATTCCACTACACAGGGTATTCTAGGAGGCATATCTGTTGCTGGAAACCCCTGGAGAACATGTGGTATGGTACTAGATCATCTGATTTTGTTAAGGGCATGACTGGAGGACAATCCATGTGGAAACAGATCGGGAATGTCAGAACAGAAGGATCCGATGGAGCCGAAAACTATAAGACTTTGAATAGTGTGAAGGCTATCCTTCCATGTTGACAAGTCTATAGTAAACGCGAGAGAGAGAGTCTTAGAGTGTTGAAAGATAACCAGCAACCTAAGATGATTTTCTAATTGCCTAACTACTACATGAGCTTTGGCTTATATACGACTTAGATCAGAAATTAGTTTTTCCAATGAATACAAAGGAATAGACATATGTAGAACAGTCTACATGCAATGTGTAGACCAGGGTAACATGGAACAAAGGATATGACATATAGAGACATAAAGAAAGTTATAAAAGGGGAAAATGCTCAGTAGATCATCATGGTGAAAAACCCCTTGTCTCAGAAGTGACCCGAGATGACAGAAATGAAATGACAATGAAATAGGAAAAGTTGGAATGGAATTGGAATTATCGAAATGGAAATGGATTAGAATGCATAGTCATAACAGTATCCCCCTCTTAGGGTTCTTGCCCTCAAGAACCCATCAAGGAAAATGAATCAGAAAATAGAATTGGGAAAATCGGAAATGTAGGATCAGTGAAAATGTGAAAGTATGTGATGAAAATTTTTAGAAGTGTGAAAAGGGTGATTGTGAGAAAATTTTAAGTTTTTGATTGGAACAACTTGAAAGATATAAAGGTAGGAACTTTTCTCATCCAATGCCCCCCAATTTCCTGCAAAAGCCAAAAACCCACCCTCAACCAAAATAAACACCTGCCCTCAAGTACAAAAATGTCCAGCACTGACAAATCGTCTCGAATGCCTACTCCAGAAACTGAAGTTTCCGATCTTCCCTCCGACTGGTCTTACGATACTACATTGAGTGAGTGTCCTGACACTCCCGATTTCTGTGACCTCTGCCCATCCCCCTCTCCTATCTCTGAGGAGCCAGTCCCACCTGTACAACCCCAAATGCCTACAGACCCATTGGACTTAGTGCAGTTCATTGCAGATACGACCCATTTTGCTGAAGGTGAGTTCCTGATAATCAGGAAAGTTGGAAATTACTCATTCCTTTCAGCTTTGAAGGAGTTCAAGTCAGTACATGATGATTAGGTGAAAATGAAGGAGGATTTTGAGGCGATGAAGATTAGTACTGCAAAGACTAGAGAGGATACGCAAGTAGATTGGAGAACTACCCAGGTGGATGAGTCCTGATGTTGGAAGCGTCAGTGGAGGTGTAGGAATAATGAGAGGTTGAGGGACTTGAAGAAAGCGAGGCAGGAGGCTTTGGAGAAGGCCAAGGAGGAGGCAAAAAAGGAGGAGAAAAGTAGTGAGGAGGGATCTAGTAGTAAGGAGGAAGAATCTAGTGGCGAGGAGGAATTGTCGGAATCAGGATCGGAATCAGGTAGTGAGGAGTCAGAGGATGAAACCAAGGTGCATAGATAGTTTGTGAATGGTTGTAACTGACTGAAAATGGACTTAGCAGAAATCAATGAAATCAGATCTGCAAACCTGATCCTCCCCTTCCCCTACTACCCACCCTTCTACTAAGTGTGAACGGTGCATACATGAAGACCAGGAATGTGAAGTCAGGAGTCATAAGGCCTGCAAGTTGTGTATTCGCGACCATAAAGGCTGCTCCTTTGTGAATCAGAAGTGGAAATGGTCACAATGACACGAGGACAATGACAAAGATGAAGATGATGACGATGAACGGCCTAGCAAGAAGTCGAAGACTGAACCTGATGCAGATACGATCGCGTTCTGCAAGGAGATGCATCAGGAAATGTGTATGATCAATCAGCACATTGACCATCTCAAAAGCCTTATGGTTATCAGTCAAAATCATTTGCTGGATCAAGGAGAAATGCTATGGTTTGGCCAAGTCAATACCAGCAAATTCCTCCATCTTGTGACTCACAGAAACGTCGGAAATGAATTCAACCATTCCCTTAACTTGTACTACAACCAAGTGAGATGTTTCAACAAGGTTGTAGAAGGAGAGTGGAAGAAGGAGATGGCCAATAAGTATGTGGAGGAACGAGCAGATTTCGGATCTGACACCATTCTTCTCAGTGGAGCATATGACAGGGAGACCAGGGAGAGGATGAGGACATTGAGGAAGAAACCCCTTTTTCCCACTGAAGCCAAAGAGCTTCTGATTGCGGTATCGCGCACGAGAGCGTTGTAGGCCTCGAGATGACCAGATTGACTTCAGAATTACAGTTTGTAGATCTGAAATAAGGGAATTAAGGATTGAAGCTGCCCTAAGCTGTCAATTAAAATACAAAGACCATCTGTACCCACTGCCTGAGTATAGAATAATTACAGTGCATGAAAAGGCATTTAATTATTGAGATCAATTGGCCTAAATAAAAGATACTGGCTAAGTCCCTCACCGTCTGGTGGAAATAATAATTCCATCTGAAGAGTAGAGCTGGACCTACCCACCCATTAAATAGCCAAAGACTTTTAGGATGCTGTCTGAGTATAACTCACTGGGATATGAAGGAGAATAATTACAATCTGGAGGGACAAGTCATCAGATGGACTGAAAATGCACTTCCAGAATTAAGATTGAATTTTATTTGATCAGTTACTGTGAAGAATGGCAACTTAAAAATGCTATGAAAGGAGAAACAAACATGTCTTATTTTAAACTAAGGGATACAAGGTCCATCTGGACATTTCGGCCTCCATCTGGTAATAAATACCAGATGGGTCTGCCAAAGAATAGAAATAATTCACAAGTCGCTACCAGATGGAACTTCAATAATTACGAGGTGACCAGATGGGGCTTCTGGATAATATTGCTGACTCACTGGATGATTATGATGCATCGAGATGATTTTCTGTGCAAGGATCTTACCCAAGGAAAAATAAACAGGCTATGATCTGACATGTCTCAGATGCACCATGAGGTGAGACTGAGCTGTGCCTGTAAAATTTAAACAGATCGAGCCAAAGCGGAAACTACTGAGTATGTCCGAGACATCCGGAGTGTGATCGACGAGCCTCCGCAGGCACGACGCCTCCATCTGGAAGTCAGATAAAAATAAGTATTGGCAATTCTACAAGATGGTGCCATTATTCGTCACAATAAATTAAATTGTGGAGCACAAAAGCGTGGTCGGCGTGCCTTGAGCGCAGCTACGCTGCCTTGGCGGTCAAAGCGTCCGATCTGCACCCAACAAAAATACTAAAAGTCATAAAACCTGAAAAAAAATATTATGCTTACCTACAAAAATGGACATGTAACATGCCTTATGAGGAGATACACGATGCCTCTTTTCTGTTTTTCAGTTTCTTAGTATAAAATCCCAGATCTGTCTATTTTCTTTTCGATATATTATTTTTCTGCTGCAGATAGTATAAAAGGACTAGTTATTTTGTAGATACCCAAGCAAGTACTGCCCCAGCGCGATAGCTAAAGCAGGAACCTTCTATAAAAAGACAAATATAGCCTGGCTCTTCGGAGTTTCAGTTTTCTGAATCCTTAAAAAGTTCTTGATAAAAATTTGAAGTCCCTTTTGTGGCACATCTGACTTGATAAAAATCTGAATCTGCTGAACTGTGATCTGCTGTCTGCTGTGATTTTGCGAGATTGATTTTCTGTACTGTGTTCTGTCTGATTATCTGTCCATCTGGTCGTTGTGCTCACCATCTGGTGCTTCCAACTCTATTGAGAAATTCTGATTCTGAATCCTGAAGCCTGTGAAGCTTATCTGTGAATTGTCTGACGTGTATTTTGCCTGATTGTGCACAAAACATCGTCCAGATTGAGACTATCTGACTAAAATAATAAATACAAGTTCAATTACTGAGCTAACTGTKTGGAACCTTTGACAACACCAGCCGCTGCTCGTGCATTAAATTGATTGTGTGTGTGTGTGGTGTGTTTTGGTCTTAGGATTGTTACATATCCCCACCGTACCAACCGCATTATCTGGAGCCCACCGCGAGGGGTGGCTTTAGTTTTGTTTTTGAACCTTGAAATTTGTGATTTTGTGTCGGGATATTCATCTGGATATTTAAAAAATGTGTTATAGATTTTCTATTTCACCATCTGCAAGGGATTTCTTATAGAGAACTTGCATTTTAAAATTCTTAGTACCAAAAAGAGCTTGTCTATTCAAGAT
>RCHF01002091.1:0-20854 GCA_003987895.1 Neonothopanus nambi | reverse complement strand
ATTGAAGTTGTTACTCTAGACCACCCAGGCTAGTCTTAGTTATGAGTCCATCTTGGGAAGAAGACAGCAGGTATGTTCTTGTTGGATTTTATTGCATTCATGAGCTAATCCAATAATTGTACTAGATTATACTGCCTGCTGATGTTGCCTACTATTGTCATTGGTCAGTGGTAGTATTGGCTGAAGGAATAGTAGTAATGTACTAGGCTTGGAGTATTCTATATAGCAAATGAAATAGATTTTTTTTCACAATAATATGATTATTGTACAATTGGATCATAGATATATATTGGGCACTAGTCCATCATAAGGTGACCACTGACCTATGCATTGCTATATAGAACTGTACAGATGCTGCCTGCGCTTATACAGAACTATACATAGTAGATATAGATTTCCACAGTTTCAAACAGTTGACATCATCTTTATACAGGCTTACACAGACATACATAGAATAGGTAACCACCTTACAGGACCTTGAAGCTGTAAGGCGTTCTGTATGAGCTGTAGTACTGTAGGTCCCTGTACAGTACTATCTAGACCTCTCCAGCCAGCCCAGGTTTTGCTGATGTAGAGCATAGCCCTAGTTCAAATACATGTATGAAATCCCTAAGTATAACAATATCAGATAGTCTGAGAGGCCTAATTTTACTAGTTTCTTGTTCTAGCAGCAAAATAGAGAAGGATGACACTAGCAGGACAATAAAAGGATAGGAGGGAGGAGAGGAGAGGAGGAGCAGGAGGGAGGGGAGGAGGAGAACAGGAAAGAGGTGCAGAGTGGAGAAGCAGGAGGAAAGGGAGCAGAGGGAGAAGAAGAAGAAGGAGGAGAAGAGAAAGGAGCAATGAGAAGGAGCAGGAGGAGGAAGCAGAGGCAGCAGGAAGCAGCAGAAGGGGGCAGAGGCAGAAGAAGGAGACAGGGGCAGTAGGAGACAGCAGAGGCAGCAGAAGTAGCAGGAGAGAGCAGAGGCAGCAGGATTGAGTGGGGACAGTAGTTGAAAAGCAGTGGGAGGAAGGAGAGCAGGAGCAGGAAATGGCTGGGGAGCAGCCAAACTAAATTCTTTATAGACAACCTTTGGACAACCTTCAAGTTTTCTCAAATTTGAAGCTGCACTTTCAATGAACATAGCCTAGTATTTTAGGTCTATTGAAGCCTATGATGCATCCTATTTCAAACTTGAATGCATATGAATATCTACTATCTATAAAGTATACGCTCACGCTCATCTGACGCAAATTCAGCGGCGAGCGCGATGAGGTCTCGTGATGTGAATATATTACATACGGCAGCTTATATAAAGAGGCGGCACCGGCTGCTTCGGCTAACCTCGGCTAAGTACGTACCACTAATCGCGACCACAAATCAGTCGCAACAGGTCGCAAACTCGATCACTTCGACTCAGCAACTGAACGGCGGAGAACGCCGACTCGAATATTCAATGAAAAATGTGCTCATAGGTGAGCTGTGTGCATCCTAGTCTACGTTCTTTTCTGCAGGAAGTTGAGCGATGATTGTTTTTTTTGTGATGATCTGTTCCTTGACGTTGATTTGATGCACCAGTATAGGTAAGTATTTAGAGCGGAGCCGCTGCCACTGTCAACAGCCGATTTAAGTTTGGTTTTTTTTGATTCTCTCTTAGGAATGCTCATCATCGATGTTGACTCGTATTCAATTTCAGGTGCAGGATGCATGTCCATCATCAGTTTGCAAGTCCGCGCGAGTCCTTATTCTAGCCCTCTCCAGGCCTGTGTATCAACACGACATCTACTAAAACTGTAAGTGCATTCTGTTCCATGATTTTCATATCGCATCCTCGAAGTTCACTGTGGGCAGAATGAGGTCAATTTACGGTTTGCTTGTTTCGATAAGTAGAGGTGCTACCAACCACTCGTTAACTATTTCTTGGTATCTATCGCAGGGACTCCTGGTGACGACTATGGTGTTCACGTATCCGAGTCCCCAGTGTGCCCGTATGGCAGCCATACGTCTGGGACAAGTGAACCTTCTATGACATCGGTGTCCTAGATTTTGTTGTTAGTTTTTTCGAGTTATGAAGCTGAGTTTTGTTACTACGTACTTCGGAAGTGGGCGTTGCTACGCCCAAGACGCTGAGTGCGAGAGTCAGCGTGAACACTAGGTATAGGTGTTGCTTGAAAATCTTCATCATATGGATAAGGTTCAGTAGTAGATGAAAGGGTGGACGAAGAAAGGCTGTTGAATGTGCAGATGGGTGACTCGCAGTTGTTCTGTGAATATGTACTTCTCGAACTCAGCTACTTTATATACCATCCAAACCATTTGAAGGTCCACTCGTATCACCTCGGACTGCGATCGCAGAAGCAATCTCCTGTCATCCACGACATGGCCTGTATACAGAAATCATAGTAGGATAGTGATAGTACTTGGGTTTATTTTCATGCCCAGGAAGCTGTGTGGGGGTAATAATTTTCTGATTGTTTACTGAATATCAACACCTCGACGTCGACATGATCGAGTGTCAAGTCACTGAGTGTATTGACTCGATAATATATTCAGAGCGCAGTTTGTTGAAATCCTCGGATTTGTCAATCACAGTCAATGACATACCTTCATATAGCACTGATCATCCTTCAACCTTCAAGACTGATATCAAGGTAGTATGGCGATAGCAGATGATTTTGATATTCTTGAGATCCTGTGAGAAGTATTCAGACTGAGAAAGGTATCTTCAGGGCCCGGTGGCGAAAGCGATGGATTCTCAAGAGAATGTATCAATACCTCGTTGATCCACGCTGACTTGGGGCTAATAGAAGCCTTTCCACGAACCGCGGTAAAGACCATGATGCATAATCTACAGACGGCTAGATGCCGCGGCTGCTCTCGGCAAAGATTGCTTCGAACCGGTCACACGCTCTTACATAATCCAAACAATGGATGAACTGACGGGCGCTTATTGTTGAATAAACTCTTCGCTTTCCTCCCTTCCCTCATGTCCTTTTCCTCAGTCAAACGAATTTTTTGCTGCTTCTCACATTCCTCTAATGCGGAGGATGGCCCTTCCAATACGGCTAGTCACCATCAAATTATTGATGAAACGACCCGGCTGATACCAACGACTGAAGAGCCAGCTCCGTGAGTTGTCTTGTGCATTTTGTTATCGTGTGCTAATTTTTTTGGGCTCCATAATTCAGATCTCCTGGCCTCGTTTATGTCGATCATGCTCGTTTGCGGGAACGGCTCGGGACTATCGTTCGGGCTAAAGAAGGGTATGTGGGCGTCTCTGTATTCGTTTCCGAAAAATTGCGGTGACATGACTCATGACGATCTCCAGGAGGATGGTGAATGTTATATCGAACAGAAACTTGCAAGACTCCTCGATGAGAGGCCGCAGTTCTTCGACAGTCGCTGACCGTTTCTCAGCGACGGCGTCCGATTCCGAGTCTGTGGGATCCGAAAGACCTTCTGATTCCGATACCGTGCGTTCTCTCACTTCGAAGTCTACTTTTGCTTTAGGTTTCGATGTGCTCATGACCGGACTTTGCTTTTATCCATTACAGAATAAGAAACCTGCCACCGCATTACCAACGATGTTTGCTAATTTGGACAACGCGAACGTTAAGCTCTCACTTAGCTGGGGTGACTAGTTCTATGCGAGTGTTGGGTCCCGACCAGGTCCGACCTCGTTGAAAGCGCACGTTCGCTTCGCTGTTGATCATAAATTCTCCGCTGGAAACGCTGGGACGATACCGATAATCCGCGCCTCGTTCCTCGCTAACATCGGGTACCTAAAAGCACCCGAGCTATACATAACGCAACGGACTTTGCGAGCGGATAGGTCGATATCTAAAATTGTGGTTGCAAGTTTTTTCAGATGGAGGGATTCGGGGAAGAAAAAGGTCTGTCACCAGACCCGTTAAGCAAGGACTCTTACTACATATACCACATAGAACAATTTACCAGCTTTGCTCTTACTTAAAACTCGACTATGCGATAATTCCTTTAATTCCTGTATCGTTGATAGCGATATGTCTTATCTGACAGAAACTATGGCCCATATGCAAGGATGATCCTGTGGCTGATGCACGGACGTTTTCACTATACGATTTTACGTCAAACTGTCGAGACGGATATAGAATTCCGGCTTCCTGATATGGGCTGGATATATTACGTCATGCTCAGAACACTGGACTGCGCCTTAGGACTGCGGAAGAGCGTCTCTGCGCCGCAACTATTTGCCAATGAAAATACACTTATAAGTAAGCTAGGTTGGACCCGAACATCTCTGGTAAGCCATGCAATTTTTCTCGTTGCTTTATGTGGCTGCTCTTGCTGGTCTTGTTGTAGGTAAGTGGCATGAAATACGTTCAATGGTTCAATTGACAACTCATGCGTTGTAGGACACCCTGAATCAAAGCCCTCGAGTCCAGAGGAGCTTGCTAGAAGACAGGTACGTCTGAGACCCTCGCAAGGTATTCTGTGCGAACACAGTACTCAAGATCTAAGTTATTCTGTAGGTCGCGGCACGGGAACGTCATTTGAATGCTCGAAAGTGCTCAGGAAATATCGCTGCGTATAATGCGAAACGCAAAACCAAGAGGAACTTGTTAAGCGAGGTGGATGCTCAAGCGGTTTTTGATCCTGAAGCTTTTGTTCGCAAGTATGTTCTCAAGTTGTTTCCTTGCTTTCGTGCCTGTGAGTCCGAGTCGTTGATGATTTTTGCTCAACCTTTTTTTCTTTTTAGCACGACATGTATTATGGCGCCTGAAGTAACGGAGGGACCTTACTACATCAACAATGAAATTGTCAGGATGAATATGATTGAGGATCAGTCGTAAGTCCTCCCCATTGGAAATAGTAGCATGTAATTCACTTCACATACAGAGGCATTCCGCTCACACTCGACATTGGAATCATAGATGTCACCACTTGCGAACCTATGGAAAACGTTCTGGTGGAAATATGGGCAGGTACGTCAGTGCTAACACGCATTGTTTCTCCACTCGATTTTTCTAATTTTCTCCTCCCTCGTCGAAATATTGACATGAAACACACAGCGAACGCTACTGGCGTATATAGCGGCTACTCAGCCTCGATGGGGGGACCTCCTCCAGGCGAAGGAGACCCAAATGCTCCTCGTCCTCCTTTCCCTGGAACAGGCCGACCGGGCGCACCTCCTGGAGGACCTAACGGGCCAGGTGGACCTCCACGGGGACCAGGTGGACCAGGTGGACCAGGCAGACCAGGCAGACCAGGCGGTCCTCCGGGGCCTGGAAGGGACTCCCCAACTATGGTCCGCAATGAGACTTTCCTCCGTGGTGGATACCCCACAAGCGAAGACGGATTCGTTGAGCTTGTTACGATTTACCCGGGATATTATTCGGGTAGGACTGCGCATATCCATACGATGGTTCATTTGAATTGGGAGGAGTCGAGTAATGGGTGCGTTTTTCGTTCTCTGTTTTCTATTTCATCTCCCCCTTTCCCCCCGGACAATGGTTGATTTATCTTTTTTTTTTTTTGTGTGTGTTGCTACACAGAACCCTCATCTCGCATTCGGGAAGCATCTTACACATCGGTCAATTCTTCTTCAATGAAGATTGGAACGATAAAGTCTATGCGCTATCGCCTTACGCCGAAAACACCAACAAACGGACGTATAACTCCCAAGATGGTATTCTAGACGAGGAAAACTCTGACGGTAACAACGCCTTTGTCGAGTTGCATCTCGCTGGTGAAGATATTATTGATGGTATCATTGGGTTCATCAGTACGTCCTTCGGGTTTCTGACAAGGTGTTAATGCGAGAACTGATAAATTGAACTTTCTTTCATTTGGGTGATTCAGCTGTTGGAGTTAATCCGTCGGCGTCTCACCATATTCAGAATAGTAATTACCTGAACTCTACTGCTGCCAAATCGTAGGAGAGTTGTAATCTGCCATCGGACGGTGTGTTAGTTAGTCTGTTTTGATTTTTTGTGTGTATGCCTTCCCCTATTCCGTGACGAAATGGCCCGTACGTGTGTCTTAAATAATTAAATACATCCGAGGTTTCAGAGAAACTGTACAGTTGTCGTTCAACCCGCTTCTTCGTAGCGCAAGCTTGAGCCATAAAACTAAATTTCAGTCCACTAAGTACGGAACATGTAATATCCTACGTACATATATGATCTCCAAGGAGATCTGTCTTGACGGACTTTCCCCACACCGACTGATTTCGTGGTGGGTGTGGGGATGATACCCTTAGACTGGACACATCAGGATATCATCCTCTACCTTCTCTTCACGACCTCCGTAGCCTTGGTACCTTCGTCGACGATGCTGATCGTTCAGATGGTGGCGGGAACCAGTCCAACGCTCAACCTCCGCTTCCCGGATACTGATGAAGATGTAAGATGTAAGATGCCGCGGTTGTCCATGCCGGCATCGTAGTTATCGAGCAAGATGCATATACCCCTCAGGTATTCGTGGATTCGAGTTGTGGAGAAAGGAATTGTTTGTTTTGTTACTTTCGTCCTGTTCTGCTATCTAGAACTAACGAGAAGCCAAGCCCCGCACGTCCGGATCGATCATCGGATGGATCGAGCAAGACCAGGGGATTGCCTGGGATTGCCTGGGACCTCCTGAGACCTCCTGGGACCTCCAGATTGCACTGCCATTCAAATTTCAGAGCGCTGATGCGGAAGGTAAGTAGAATCAAAGGCGGTTCGGACTTGTAGGATTGCTGATCTGTTTCAGACTTATTCGAGTTGATGGAGGAGGACGAAAGCTGATGGTGGCAGCTCGTAGCGTGCTAAATGGAAACATAGTGGCATGACGACGGCAGTTGCCAGTACTCCTATGGATCCTAGCCCGCTCAACAATTATCGGATTCAACGGTGCTCGACTATCACGGGGGTTTGATTCATGACAATGAATCCATTGATATCTGCGTGAACATAGAATTGTTTTGAGAAAAAAGACTATGTCATAGATTACTACTTACTAACGAGCTCAGATAACGCTGAGAGAATTGCTGGGTGTTCCTTATAGCGAGGTCTTGAAGAAGTAAAAATACAGATGTATCCTCTCATACGAAGCATGAAAATAGCTTTTCAGACCTAAAGAAAGAACTGCAATAAGCTTCAGAGCATACATCAAAAAATAGCACAGCCTTCCTTTCCTCCATCTCTCACCGTTTCAACCCAACAAAATTCAGGAAACATCAGCAGCGTTTACCGACTCGTTGATTGAAGCGATGCTAGGCGTTACAAGGGTCGTCTGTGTCAGTGGAAAAGAATTTTAGGAGATTCGCTTTACCTTGTTTGGGCATAACATAATGAACACCAAGGAACCCTAAAATACCAAGTGGTGCCCATAGTGCCAGTCACTTCCTTTCTTCGATTTTCACATTTGTTCTCCCTTTTCCCTTCTGGCACCACGGGACGTGGTGGGGCGAACACTCGGCTATCGATTCTTTTCTTTGATTCTCTCTCGTTTGTCTTTCTGGTCAGCAACGACAGAGACGACGACATCGACAGCTTGAAAGAAGACTAGGAAGTTTTTGACAAAATGGGCCAATTCTCTAGGACGATAATCGGTCTGTTAAGCAAGCGCGAAGCTGCGAGTCAGGGGGGACTGTTGAATGGAGAGGATCCGACAACCGTCAACAAAAGTGATCCTCTCCGACTCTGGATCATTCAGCTCGGCGTCATCGTTGGCACTGCAACTCTGCTATCTCTCGTTCTGCGCAAGATCCGCCAACCAAAAGTCATCGCAGAGGTTTTGGGTGGTATTCTTCTCGGTCCTACCGCTTTCGGGCGCATCCCSGCTTCACAGAACATATCTTCCCAACCGACTCCATACCCTACCTCACTCTCACAGCTGACATTGGCTTATGCCTCTTCCTCTTCCTTGTCGGTCTCGAAATTGACATGTCTGTCATTAAGAAGAATGCACGGCTTAGTGTGACAGTTGCTCTTGCCGGTATGGTTTTGCCATTCGGAGCAGGTGCAGGACTGGCCGTAGCGCTCTACAGACAATTCATTGATATACCAGACTCTGGAACAGGCGAGGCCGGAGGACAGGTCAAGTTCACCCATTTCATGTTGTTCACGGGAGTGGCGTATTCTATCACTGCCTTCCCTGTACTTTGCCGGATCTTGACGGAACTTAAGCTTCTCGATACGACAGTCGGTGTGGTTGTTCTCTCAGCTGGAGTAGGCAACGATATCATCGGGTGGATCTTACTCGCACTTTCTGTTGCACTTGTCAATGCCGGATCAGGCCTTACTGCATTATACATCCTTCTTATCTGTGTTGGATGGTCAATCGTCCTCCTAATCCCTGGAAAGAGAGCTTTGCTTTGGCTTGCAAGGCAGACGGGGTCTACAGATGGCCATGGACCAAGTATGTTCTTTATGACAGTGACGATGATCGTAGTCTTCGGCTCTGCGTTCTTTACGGATGTCATCGGTGTGCAGGCGATTTTTGGTGCATTCCTAGCGGGAATGATGGTTCCTAGAGAGGGTGGATTGGCTATTGCGTTAACAGAGAAATTGGAAGATATGGTTACGATCCTGTTTTTGCCTTTGGTGTGTGCCACTTGGTTTGGTTCTTTATTTTAGCTAACGCATTCTGCTTTGTGTTTGTAGTATTTCACTCTCTCCGGTCTGTCGACCGACCTCGGTCTCCTCAACAACGGCATTACATGGGCGTACACAGTTGCTATTTGTGCGCTGGCTTTTACAGGCAAATTTGGTGGATGCTCCCTAGCCGCCAGATTCCTTGCCGGGTTTAGTTGGAGAGAGAGCGGTGCTATCGGAGCTTTGATGAGTTGTAAAGGGTAAGTATCATTCATGTCGTGTGTAGGAAAGGGCTCATATTGATACATTTTCTATAGTCTAGTGGAGCTTATCGTGCTGAACGTCGGTCTATCAGCCGGCATTCTCTCAAGACGTGTTTTCTCAATGTTCGTCCTTGAAGCCCTTTTGTTGACATTTATGACTACCCCACTCGTCACCATACTCTACCCGCCCCATAAGCGCGTCCGCGCGAGCCCAACTGGCGCTAATTTCAACAACGTGCCCGGAGGGGATGCAGAGACCGGAGACGAGGAGCCAATGTCAGCCAAGGACAGGAAGAGCAGAGAGGAAGGGAGCAAAGAAGAGAGCGATTCTAGGAAGGAAGCATCTCCTGAAATTCAGGATGATGATGATTTACTTGCATATAAGAAAACCAGCATCACTATTGTTCTCGATAAGATTGAACATCTTCCCGGAATGATGGCTATCACTCAACTTCTCAAACCTTCACTATCTCAGTCATCCCACCAACACAACATCTCTGCTCTCCGTCTCATCGAGCTATCCGACCGTACATCGGCTGTGATGAAGTCCATTTCTAATGTACACGAACAGGACTATAGCTCTGACCCTCTCCTTGCGATCTATACGATGTTTGGCGCGCTCAACGACCTCTTTGTCAAGCCTCTCCTGGAAATCGTGCCCTGGGAGGATTTGGCGGGGAGCGTGGTGGAATGTGCTACGCGAGCAAAATTCAGTTCTTGGACTGGAAGGAGAACGAGCGGTGGAGAGATGGTGTTGGTTCCATGGTTACCTCCTACACATCACCGTCACGGCCCTCTCCCATCACCTCAGCCAGTGACTACACCGGGTACCCCCGCTGCAGGGTTAGGAGGCTATAACCCCTTCGATGCGCTGTTCAAGGTTGCTGGAACTGCTGGCGTTGGAGGCGGTAATGCCGAGGTTGGATATGACCGAGGAGCGACTTTGACTCACGCACATTTCGTTCGAAGTATATTCTCAAAAGCAAGGGATGATGTTGATGTGGGATTGTATATGGAACTTTCCTCTTCTTCCACTCCTTCCGGCTTAGGTCCTCTCGGTATGCACCATCAACAACGCGTACATATCCTTCTTCCCTTCTTTGGAGGCCCCGACGACCGACTTGCACTCGACCTCGTAGCGCAGCTTTGCGAAAACGAGAGAGTTGAAGCGACTTGTTTGAGGGTTGTTAAGCGAGAAGTGGAAGCACCTTTAGTAGGGGATGTTTCACAGGCGCACTTGAAGGATGACAAGGACGGTTTCCCGGCCAAACAAGAACTTCATAGCCCAACGCCACCAGCATTAACAGTAGCATCGGCACGTTCTGCAAGATCGACTGCGATTTCTGGGTTCCCGGATACGGTCTACGGACACGCGAACACGGCGATGAGGATGCAAAGCGAGACTGCTGATAATCTTTGGTGGGGGAGGTTTAAAGATCATCCTTCTCGTGTCGCCGCTACTACTGATTCGAATTCAACTTCGACACCGTCGGCTTCCTCTGGTTCGTTCCCAACATCCTCTGCACTCTCCCGTATGCACTTCAAAGACCTCGCTTCACCTATACCATTACACGCCGTTATAGCAGAAGCCAACCGTATTAACTCTGCTTCTGCTTCGACGACATCACAGAAACTGCTCGTAGTGGCGGGTCGATCAAGACGTATGGCTGTGGAGAGTCATGTTAAGGAGCTCAAGACCTTGGTGGAGGAGTATTCCGGTGGTGCTGCGGGACACCTTGGAAGTGAGGTAAAGAAGACGGTTGGGGATGTTGCGAGCGCGATGATTCTAGCTGGGTGCGCGGAGGGGCTGGTGGTTGTGCAGGCCAAGAGTGGGGAGGTTTAAATTATTGAATGGGCTGGGCTTCGTTGGCTTCGTTGACCAGTACCGGGGTTTATTCATGCATGCGACATCTACAGATATCACGACTCACAACGAAGACGACGATACTTTACTGATATTATCTCAGTATTCATGCTTTGACGTTAAATTTGTTAATACCGGCTGTAATGATTACCTGGGGATCTTTGTAGAAGTATAATGATTATTTAGCATTCAATCCGAATTCAATCTACAAAACGGGCTTTTTTCTAACACTCCTGGATTCGACTTACTAGCTATCTTTGTTTAGCTGGCGACTTTCCGCGCTGAACACGGGTAAGTATTAGTCGATGATATCGATTCTGAGTTCTGGCGGTGGTATTACTGGACATGGCAAAAGAACTGGGCAGGCTGGGACTAAGGACCGGAATGAAACGTACTAGCGATACGTAGAAAGTACAATCGCTGTCAGAGGACTGAGGTCCGGGAGGCCAGCGCCGGCGGCACTTTACGGTCACGAGATGTCACTACTAGTAACGTCACCTGTCACAGTCTGTCACGTAACAACGACGGGCCACACGGTCAGGCCACCAACAGGCCACGGTCCAGCAGATCATGAACACCTTACTCTTCGACTTCCTTCATTATGTCAGAAGCCTCTGCTCTACTAATGAACGCGACGGCGGCACAGGCTCCAGAAAGCCCAACACGTAAACGTCTTGATCCGGGTCCTGAAGTAACGTCTACGCCGGCTGTGCGCGGAAGGTCAAGCTTGCTGTTCACGTCTACCCACTATGAAAGAGATATGAGGATGGCACAAATTGGCGAGGACATGAAGCATAGGTTTGCAGGGTCGATGCCACCTGGCGTGTTTCTCAAAGAGTTCCTGCCTCAAGTCAAGGACGTCGCTCTTCCTTGGAACGCAGAGGCGAGGCAAAGACTTGAAGCTGTGTACACCCCACCTCAGGGAACGAAATTGAAGGAGGTCAATATGTATAATTCCATGGTCCGTGTCGTCTATTTTTACTGGATTATGTACTGGATTTTAGACTTTAGATTGATGCTCTAGAGAGGTTCTGCCCTAACCTCCGTCTGTTGAATACAGCCC
The DNA here is from genome assembly GCA_003987895.1 of Neonothopanus nambi. Classification (NCBI taxonomy): domain Eukaryota; kingdom Fungi; phylum Basidiomycota; class Agaricomycetes; order Agaricales; family Omphalotaceae; genus Neonothopanus; species Neonothopanus nambi. The sequence continues at coordinate 9,126 of RCHF01002091.1, read as the reverse complement.
ACCATTTCGACCAAGTAACTCGAGGCCTTGAACCTGATCTAGTCAAACCTGACCTCACTGTGTACTCCAAAGAGAATCTTCCAACCCACCGAACCGATATCTCGAAAGCGGAAATGATCTTCGAGTTTAAACTGGGGGCTGATGACGACGGCTTTCTTGATCGAAAAAACCAAAATGAGGAGCCTAATGACGCACCGTTTGAACACATGTCCAAGAAGGCGCGTGATACTCGAAACCAGCTTGCTTCGTACGTTACGGCGCAGCTAGCCACCCAGTTCCGCACATTCGTGTTCTCCGTCCTTATTATTCGCGACCATGCGAGGCTCATTCGATGGGACAGGAGTGGTGCGATTGTTACGGAGGCATTTCACTACGCAAAAACCCAGTATCTTGCGGAGTTTCTCTGGCGATACAATCATGCATCGCTTGAAGATCGCGGTGTTGATACGACTGTTACCACTCTGGAGCTAGGAGATGCTCCGGTTGTTCAACAAGCTCGTGCGAAGCTTCAGCTTAAAGAGGGGGAGGATGTCTTGAAATTCGAAGTCAAGGACGACAAAACCGGGAAAATAAGCTACTATTTTGGTGGACGGCCTTATTTCAACACCACTGCGTCTCCTACTGGACGCTGTACTCGTGGCATCGTTGTCCTCGATGAAAAAGGCGAACCCGCTTTCCTGAAAGACACTTGGAGAATTGATTTCAGGCATATGACAAAGGAGGGTGAGATCTATGCTAAACTCTACCGATCCAACGTCCCCAATATTCCTACTATCTTGGCTTGTGGTGATGTGCCAGGAAAGCACCAAGGCACCCGTACGCACAAGCATCGTAAACACGCCCATTGGCGAGCGCGTTTTCAGCCGCACCAGCACTATCGACTTGTTTTTCGAGAAGTTGGCCGTGATTTAATGTCGTTTGAAACGGTTTGGGAGGTTGTGAATGCGATGGCTGATGCTATCGAAGGTTAGTCTCTACTCGCTGATACTCGTGACAGCATCTAAGTTTTCTTGTCTTCAGCACACAAAGTGGCTTACGAGAAAGCTAAGATTCTTCATCGAGACATCAGTGTTGGAAACATTCTGATCACGCACGACGGGAAGGGGCTATTGATCGACTGGGAGTTTTCCAAAGCAGAGGATGATTTAAAGCCTCAACGAGCTGAGCGCATAGTATGTCCATTCTCGTTGCCGTATTTTTCATGGTCTGATTATCCTGTGTGGTGTAGGGTACATGGCAGTTCATGGCAGCTCGCATTCTCCACTCAAAGAAACCACTCCCCCACTTGCTCGTCGATGACCTTGAGTCCTTCTACCATGTCCTGTCTTGGATAGCTCTGCGTTTCACTCCCCATAATCTATCATCGACCCAATTGACTACCTTGTTGACGCAAATCTTTGATTATGCAATATTTGATCCTCAAGCAGGTATTTCTCAAGGTGGAGTCTATAAAATGCGGACCATGAGAGCTCATGAAATGAAATTAGAGGCTCGGTTCCCTGGAGGTATCCTGAAGGATCTCATTGTCTTACTGGAAAATTTATATCGGCTACGGTATATTCCTCCGCTGACCGAAGAAGAGCGGCAAGTGTTCCAGCAATTAAGGGAATTTGCCAATGCTTTGGAGGACCTCGCACTTCTCACACAGTCACCTGTATGCATCTATGATTCTGGTTTAGAGGCTTTAAAATCATCAGATTGGATGTTGGAGCAATTCCGTGCGGCAGCGAAGCTGAAGGATAGGCTGCAGACCACACGGGTGGTACATCAGCTAGTGAAACTGGAGGAGTCAGAGATCAAAAAACGCAAAACGAACGTCACCCAGTTGGATGATCTGTCGGGCAGACCGCGCCAGCAACTGAAAACGTCGCCAACGCAAAAGGTGCCAGTCACTAAGGCTGAGGCGGAGTCACAGAATCTCGGTGCACAGGATCGACAGAACAAGGACGTGTCTGGAATGGATTTCCCAAGGCCAGATACGCTTCCTGCGGAGGCAACTAAGGCTGAGGCGGAGTCGCGGAATCTCGTTGCACAGGATCAACAGGACAAGGACGACGTATTTGGAACGGATCTCCCAAGGCCAGATACGCTTCCTGCGGACGAAGAATGGACCTACGAAGATCGTTGCGATTTACTGAGCAAAGAAAAGGTCATTACTGAAGTCCTGAATCCAGAGACTTTCGATGCCGTTGACATCGACGAGGGCTATGGAACTATGCAAGACTGGGCTGAGGAGGAGTTAAACTACGAGTCGGAGTACGAGGACATGCCAATGGAATAGACGAGACTGGACGAGACTGGTGTTCTCCTTTTTTTCTCAAGCTCGAACGTTTCGTCAGCGCTATGGGTGTATGTGTATATAATGGAATCTTTCTACGTCGAATCAACGCATGTATTATCTCAGAGTAAATATGTATTTTCTAGAGACTGTATGTAGCCTATATACAAGGATTTGTTCCTACTTACCTATGGTACAGTGAACGCAGTATTATCGGGGTTTGAATTCGGTCCAAGCGAGCATACTCCAACTTCTTGAACTTGAACGCGTCCTACATGCTATTAACTTTGCCTTGATCCACATCGTTGGTAACAACAGCAGACTCGAGGGTCTCCTTGACTTTAGCCTATGCTTGCTTTCAGATCGAGGAGTATTAGCGGTTATTAAACCACTTCAAATTCCAAGTGCACTCAGCACTGAAGCAGTGGCCTCTCTAGCTCGCTTCTGACCTGGTCTCCGTGGCCCCCGTGAAAGCGAGAGTACTGCTTTATCTGACCCGCCATCTTGTCAGCCTTCCTTGGCTGGGGGGGTGTAAACACGATGGATGATGCGCTCGAAGGTAAGTCTTTCTACGCTCCGTCACTCGCGATGGCTTCTCAGTGGCCTCTCACTTTTCTTGTTGTCAGCATGCAAATCGGCTTATTATTACAAGCAAGCTAAGAATTTTCATCGAGAGCTCAGCGTTAGAAATATGTTGCTCACACACGACGGGAGAGAATCTTTGATTGACTGGGACCTTTGCAAACAGAAAAACGACCAAATCAGTACAGTATGTCCATTCTCGTTGTTGTACTTTTCATGGTCTGATTATCCTGCATGGTATAGGGTACATGGCAGTTCATGGCAGCTCGCATTCTGCTCTCAGATAAACCACTCCGCCACTTGCTCGCCGATGACCTTGAGTCATTCTGTCATGTTTTGGCTTGGATAATCCTGCGGTTCACTCCGCATGGTATGGAGCCGATCAAGCTGGCCACCAAGCTGCGAGATGTCTTTGACTATGCCATCTTCAATCCCGAAGCCGGCACTTCTCAGGGTGGGGAGTACAAGAAACTTAACATGATAGCCCAGTACATGAAAAAGGAAGCTCATCTCCCTGACGGTGTCCTGAAGGATCTCATTGTCGCACTAGAATTTGTCTGTCGGGTACGGTATGATGATCCACTGACCACAACCCAGCGGCAGGCATACGAGAGACTAAAGAGACTTGCCACTGCTGCTGACGGGGACCTCTCAGCCCTCGCAGATCATCTTGTATACCTATATGATTCTCGTTCAGAGGCATTAAAATCATCAGATTGGATGTTGGAGCAATTCTGTGCGGCAGCGAAGCTGAAGGATAGGCTGCAGACCACACGGGTGGTACATCAGCTAGTGAAACTGGAGGAGTCGGAGATCAAAAAACGCAAAACGGGCGTCACCCAGTTGGATGATTTGTCGGGCAGACCGCGCCAGCAACGGAAAATATCGCTAACGCAGAAAGTGCCGGTCACTCCGGAGGCAGCTAAAGCTGAGGCGGAGGCGGAGTCACAGAATCTCGGTGCACAGGATCGACAGAACAAGGACGTGTCTGGAATGGATTTCCCAAGGCCAGATACGCTTCCTGCGGAGGCAGCTAAGGCTGAGGCGGAGTCGCGGAATCTCGCCACACAGGATCAACAGGACAAGGACGACGTATTTGGAATGGATCTCCCAAGGCCAGATACGCTTCCTGCGGATGAAGAATGGACCTACGAAGATCGTCGCGATTTACCGAGCAAAGAAAAGGTCATTACTGAAGTCCTGAGTCCAGAGACTTTCGATGCCGTTGACATCGACGAGGGCTATGAAAACATGCAAGACTGGGCTGAGGAGGAGTTGAACTACGAGTCGGAGTATGAGGACATGTCAATGGAATAGACGAAACTAATGTTCTCCCTTTTTTTTCTCAAGCTCGAACGTTTCGTCAGCGTTATGGGTGTATGTGCATATAATGGAATCTTTCTACGTCGAATCAACGCATGTATTATCTCAGAGTAAATATGTATTTCCTAGAGACTGTAGCATATATATGAGAATTTGTTCTTTGACTGAATCTTTGATGCGTTCCTACGTCCTTGCGGGCCCGTGCAACCCGCATGTCTGTATATAATCGTGTTCTGACCGAGTACTTATCCCAGTTCTCTACCACCCACCATATATCTCATGGCAGTCTATGAGCGTGCCTGTGGCTTCGAGGATCTATGGCAGACAAGGCGGCGTTTCAAGCTAAGTACCGCCTTATAAATCGATTTATTTCAATCGCTTACATACGACCGGCATCCTACTCAAATACATACCGGAGATCTCTATCATCCAAACGAAATTCATCTGCTAAATATGCTACGTGTGCTGAGGGTGAGCAATAAATTGGGGAATCGGAATCTTCATCTTTTTGGGGACAAGTCGCGAACTATATATCGGAGAGTCCAAGGTGTTGCTAGTATGTCAAACCCCACCATGAGTACTCCCCCAGATACACCGCCTACTACTGGGAGCAAGTTTGTCTCTATTGGAACGGACGTGTTTCTTCTTCGACCTCAGGATAATTCTCAAGCCTCCGTGTCGAATACGGATCCTAGGTGAGTTTCAGTTCGAGATGGGATGATTTTTCTGATCGGCTTTTGTTCTTGGGGACAGTGTCATTCTAGTATTTGGATGGAGTAAGCTTTGCTTTGCCCAACGACTCTCTGAGGCTTGAAAACAGTTCGATGACTACTTGTGCTGGTTATATAGTGGGAGCGAAACTGCCTCATCTACACAAGTACACGAGAGTTTATGAGAGCATGTTCCCTGGGTCAACACAAATCTTGATTAGGTGCGAACCTAGTCTTTTCTGGAGCTTAGAACGGACGAGAGTGAGTAGGAGATGAACTTGTCTCGTTTAGATGAAAAGTCTGACTGCACTTGGTTTACTACAGCGCAAAAAGCTCATCCCTGCCGTAGAAGCACTTGAGGCTCTTGGATATATCACAAACACGAAAAGCTCAACTGGAAATGGCTCAGCGCAGGTTGTGAACCAACCACGTATTCTGATGCATAGCTTCTCAAACGGCAAGTCTTCTCATTCCATTTGTGTTGTGAATCTGTCTGGTTTGACACAGGAACTTCAGGCGGTGCCGTTCAGATGATGATGCTGAGTGAACTCCTCCGTTCCCGAGGAATGGCATCCCTGGCGCACGATAAACCCACTTCAGCTGTGATCATTGACTCATATCCAGGCAGCATGACCTTGAGAGGTGCAATCAAAGCATTCACCATGTCCCTCCCTCAATATCCTCCCCTACGAATTCCAATCGTACTCTTCATCACCCTTCTATACACCTTCACTACCATCTCCTCCCGGATTTTCCGTGTCAAACCCTTGTTCGAAAGGATGCGCGATATGCTGCTGTTAAAGACGCCTTTTCCTTGGGTGGATGAGAGGACACCGAGGTTGTATGTATATTCCAAGACAGATGAGCTGGTTTCGTGGAAGGATGTTGAAGAACATGTTGAGAGAGCGAAGAGCGTGGGGCTTGATGTGAAGACTGATGTTTATGAATCGTCGCCGCATGTTGCGCATGCGAGGTCGGAGCCTGACAGATATTGGAGAAAGGTGAAAGAACTATGGGCGTCCGTGGCTGCTTCTTGATGGATTGCATGAAGATGTATCATTATACCTAGATTTCCACTCCTTACTTTGACCGTTAAAGCACATACAGAATTGTGAGCAAACTGTGAGTCTGTGAACCTGGATTTGCGGGCGTCTCTCTAGCGCCTATCCTAAAGGGTAAGTAACATTGATGCTATCACCGTGACTGCGACTGCGAACATGGCTGCGGATGATCGTGTTTTCTTTTTATAACCAACATGCTCAAGATAAGCATAGCCATTCTGTTCTCCTTTATTCTTCTCCATGCTAGCCCTAGGCCTTTTGGGCCCTGTCAGCTTCCTCTGCTTCGCGTCGCTCAGAGGTGCAGCAGAGGCTGCTCAGATACCGATCTCTGTGCCTCATGAGTACACCCCAACCGGTTCAGCTGCTTATTCTGGGCATGATTGGGAAGAATGGGATCTAAGTGTTCCTGCTAATCCGAATGCAACGGGGCACTTGGTATTCGACACTGTGAGCTCGTTCTTGCAGCATTGGCCGAACACACGGTATCGCAATGGTGCGGCATCTTTACTTTTATTTTTTCTTTTTTAACTGCACAGCTGACCTGCGATTCGTTCTATCTACAGGACATAACATCGTTCCAGGGACTGTACCTCCGGGAACACTCTTATACCATGGTCGCGGCAATGACCAACTGCCTACAGTTCCAGAATGGACATCCACTGACCCAGAACATTCGTATATCTTCTGTCGCGGTGAAAATGGGAGCTGTTGGCATCTCACACTTGTCACTACCAGACCTTTGAAGGTACTGTATTTCGATGGAAGCAGCGCCGCAAAGATGATGGACGGGCCGATGGACACGCAAGATCTCGTCTCATGGGGCAAAATTATACCTGATAAATATTTCTCTGAACGAGAGAGGGCAGTTGCGATGTGTGAGTGGGGGAAGGAGTTCGGGCTTGATGGATTCGTGAGGTGCGCGCGGTTTTTCAAATCTTTTTTTTCGTTATTTTTGCTGACCTACCCGCCTTCTCCCTTTAGAATGGAAATGGACTTGTAAGTATTGTAGTGTATCACGATCATTCCCACTTTCTGATGAACATGTTCACCTACAGCGAAATCATCCTATGTGATTTCACCGCTGGAGTAGAGGTCGAGTCGTTCCTAAACCTCAGAGGTCGAAAAGGATGGCCCGGTGGACCAGGTGGACCAGGTGGGCCAGGTGGGCCAGGTAGACGACCTCCGGGAGGACCTGGAGGACCAGGGGGACCAGGAGGGCCAGGAGGGCCCGGAGGCCCCGGAGGTCGATTCCCTCCGGAAAGGCCTCCTGTGGATGATGCACACAATGCTTCATATTCAGGACCCCTGCACACCCAAACCACAAGCGAACCTAATGACAGCTTTGAAGTTATTCACTCAGGTACCTGGCACAACCGTTTTCCAGGTGACACCCGCATTCAACTCGACCTCACACGCTTGGTTTCGTTCTACGACACCGAGCTCGTACCTTCCCTTATTTCCGCTCGTGTAGGTCAAACCCGCTTGCAACATCGTTTGTTCGGCGCGGACGAAGCCGACCTAAAGCGTGCTATGCAGAGGATTGAGGAAAGTTTGAAGTACTCTCAAACTGGGAGTGGGAGTGGTATAGACTGGACGACGTTGTTCAAAGTTGTAGTTGACCGGTACGACGATCGGCTAGAGGTCGTCCAGTATCTGTTAAACTCGACCTATACGAATCACTCTGAAGCACTCTTTGAAGCTCAAAGAGTCCAAACGCAGCTTAAGACTATGCTCCGACCCTATATACTCTACTCCGCTTCACCTTCCAACTCTTCACACTCCTCATCCTGGGCTTCTCCGATATACAAACTCTGCTCGACGACTCATACTAGGTTCATCACGTCGTCTTACCTCGCTCAATCTCTTACAAAGTCTGAACAGCTGTTGCTCACAGCAGTACAAGAGACGAGTCGAGAAATTTGCCGTACGGTGACGAATATGTGGGTGGATGGTGTTATGTATGGGCTAGACGAGACTTTGAGCCCTGTACCAAAAATCCTTGCAAGCGATTCGGGTGAAGGTTCTGGCTCTGATGAGAAAGAGAAGGATGAAGAGCTACAGGAACTCTTGAATTCCTGGAAGGCAGAGACCGAGAGGCTCATGTCATGGCTAGACTGGAGCGTGTGGTTGAAATGTAGACCCGCTTGTGGATTCGAGGTGTGTACTTTTCCTCATGAAGGCTTTCCCCCTTGTCCCCTCCCTTTCGATAATCCGAAGTATCTCTAATCACTCTCTATTTCACAGGAAATGTGTTACCTCCCCACCTGGCCATTCGGCGGAGATCGGGAAGGAGCGCTCGATCCGCAGCCCCAGTGTATCCGCAGGATTGAGCCTTTTGCTCAAAGATTGTAAACATCAACGTTCCTGGAAGGAGGCATAGGGGGGAGATGCAAATCATTTTCCTAGATATTTCGCGCTTTTTCTTGGCTGTCAGTTACTATCTAGCTAACCAACTGGAAGGAAGTATTTAAGGTGATATTTTCATAGGTCCTATATCCTACTATCTTTCTCTCGGTGACTTATATATCTGTGCGCTTACGCTTCTGTACGTTGCACCTATTTATGCGAGCAAATAATGTATGTTACTCTATTTGATTGAACCTCTTTCATTGAACCTCGTCTTTACTCTGGAAGTACTAGGTTTGAAGTCACAGTGGAAAATGATATTTTGACTGGTAGATTCGCTGTCTCGATCCAATCAGGAATACAACGAGCTCACGAAAAACACTCCAAGTTGCATTCAACAATTTATATATATTCTGTGAAGCCTATATCTACAGCAAAACAAGCACAACATATCCTTCTATCTTCGGAAACCTCTCCTCTAATTCACCCATACACGCCACCGCCTACCAGAAGTCAGTCGCTGCAGTACAAAGAACCAAGGAATATGTAGAGGAGTCAAGTTGAAATTTCCTCCGAGATTGATGGACGTTTAATACCAGGCCGACGTGTGTGCAATATAAACATGGTAGGTTTCATGGTATAACCAGTCGTCCACATCCTAGCTGTGAACAACGACTGGGCAGAACACGTCGACAAAAAGACAGAGTCGAAAGTCAAAAAAAGGAAAGAACCAGACAAAACAAGTTGCCGCTAGCGGAGGATGTGGACGCCGTGGTTATACGTCAACGTATACGTATTGCGTGTGTAAAACGATAATTGATGTGAT
>RCHF01002090.1:0-14825 GCA_003987895.1 Neonothopanus nambi | reverse complement strand
CGAGGCATGATTTCATCTCTGTTGGCTCAGGTAGTCTTATACTCTCCAGAGGTTCCTCATGGACTGCAAGAGCTATATGAAAGACACCAAGATGGACATCAGGAACTAGCCCTGTCTAGCATAGAAGATTCCCTTAGTCATCTGCTAGTGTCTTGGTCATCTGAGAAGCCTGTATTCATTATCCTTGATGCCATGGATGAATGTGAGGAGAGAGCACAGGCTAAAGTTGCTGCATTTATTCAAAGCCTGCTTGGTCTGGGCAAGGTTTACTGTCTGGTGACTAGTCGCCACTCTCCAGTGGAAGAAATCATCAGCAGAGCAATAGTTCTTCAGCTGCAGGCAGATGCTATTGCAACAGATATTGCCATCTATGTAGATGCCTGCATGCCAAATCTAAAGCTCAAACAAAAACCAGATCTAGCAAGCAAGGTGAGGCAACACTTGATGAATGGAGCAGATGGCCAGTAAGTCCAACAGTTACTGCTCTTGAATTAATGGAGCTAATAGATTTAAGATTCAGATGGGTAGACTGCCAAATCACCACACTTATGGAATGTGGAACACCAAAAGCAGTCAGACAAACTTTGGAGAAGCTTCCACACACACTTGAAATGACATATTCTGAGAAACTGCAGAGCATCAGAGAGTTGCATAGGGAGGATGCAAGGATTATCCTTCAGTGGCTTATATGTGCTTCAAGACCATTGCAGCTTGAAGAGCTAAGGGAGGTATTAGCAACCAACTTGAGTGACTCCTCATTCCAGCCTGAAGATCGGGATCCAGGGCTTGGGGAAAATCTTCACAAGATTGTGGACACAACACTAGTAACTACAGCACAAAAAATTGTGCAGCTTGCTCATCATTCTGTGAAGGAATTCCTGATGATTGAGTGTATAAAATCTGAATGCACTAGATTCTTTCACATTGATGAGCAATTGGCACATAGTGTTATTGCCCACATGTGCACCATCTATCTTCTGCACTGTAGCAGGGATGCAGATTCTCATTCAAGGAGGTCTATAGATGAGAATGAGTATCCACTGGCTAGGTATGCAGCAGGGCACTGGACAGATCATGGAAAATCATTGAAAGACACAGACCAGGGAGTAGTTAAATATGGATTGGAGCTTCTGAATTGCAAACAGCCTGCATTTCTTTACTGGTTGAAGCTGCACAATCCAGATCAACCATGGTATGGAAGGAAGGAAAATTTAACCTTGGAGGAGGTTGGAAAACCTCTATACTATGTGGCACTAACAGGACTTGTTGCTATAATGAAAGAGTTGATTGAGAGAGACAATGTGAAGGTCTCTACAGGAGTAGAAATGAATACTCAGGGTGGTCACTATAGAAATGCTCTCCAGGCTGCTGCACAGTCTGGAAATGAGGCAATTGGACAGCTTCTTCTCTCCTCAGGTGCAGATGTCAATGCTCAGGGTGGKTTCTATGGAAATGCTCTTCAGGCTGCAGATGCATCTGGAAATGAGATAGTTCTGGAGCTCCTTCTCTCCTCAGGTGCTGATGTAAATACTCAGGGCAGTGAATATGGGCATGCTCTCCAGGCTGCTGTTCATTCTGGAAATGAAACAATTGTGCAGTGCCTCCTCTCCTCAGGTGCAGTTGGGAATGCTCTGGATGGCGAAATTGGACATGCTCTCCAKGCTGCTTCTGTGTCTGGCCAAGATAAAGTTGTGCAGACTCTACTCTCCTCAGGTGCAGATGTGAATGCTCAKGGTAGTGAATATGAAAATGCTCTCCAGGCTGCTGTTCWGTCTGGAAATGAGGCARTTGTGGAGCTTCTTCTCTCCTCAGGTGCAGATGTGAATGCTCAGGGTGGTTACTATGGAAATGCTTTCCAGGCTGCTGCACAGTCTGGGAATGACACAATTGTGCTGCTCCTACTCTCCTCAGGTGCAGATTTGAATGCTCTGGGTGGTGAGTATGGAAGTGCTCTTCAGGCTGCTGTTTGGTCTGGAAATGAGGCAGTTGTGGAGCTTCTTCTCTTCTCAGGTGCTGATGTCAATGCTCAGGGTGGTAAGTCTGGCAATGTGCTTCAGGCTGCTATCCAGTCTGGCAATCATGCAATTGTGGAGCTTCTCCTCTCCTCAGGTGCAGGTGTGAATACCCAGGGTGGTTCATATGTAAATGCTCCCTAGGCTGCTGCTCAGACTGGGCATAATACAATTGTATGCCTCCTTATCTCCTCAGGTGCATATGTGAAGTAAATGCTCAGGACAGTATTTCAGCACATCCTACTAGTCAACACAAGTATGAGTTTCTATTAAATGGCTTGGTCCCAATTTCTCCCAAAATCTTAAACAGTATTAAATGTAACATCCCACCCCTGTAACTACTACACAAATTCATATTTAAACCAAAACTTGTGTTTAAGAGGTATTTACACAACACTACTTAAGATAAATCCTTCATATCACCCACAATGATGCTGTTTAAAGCTAGTGCTGATTAAACAGAATCCCATGTACTGCCTTACTGCACTTCTAAGCAGCTGTGACTATTCAATAAATCTGTCCAAAAAAACAAGTTCAAACACTCACACTTAAGTCCCTTGTTTAAATATGATATCATGTATTAACCACAAGCTCTACACATAGCATTAACCAGTATCAGGTTGAAATTACACCAAATGACACTAAACTGAATCCTACTAAACACACACCTTAAATGGGCAGGGCTAAACAGTGTGTGCTAAACTCTAAACAAGCACAGTGTCTATAAACAAGTAAAGTGACTAGTTCAATTATACTCAATCTTCACACTTCCTTTTCACCATGGATCTCTCTTCTCCCATCAGCTCCTCACAATCACCTTGGGAGCCAGTTGCATGAAGGATTGAATCTGACAATGGAGGTTGTGTATTCCTACAGAGGTAGGGATGCCAACAGCTCAGCTCAGCTTGCTCACATGACACATGTCATTGGCTCAGCTCTCGGCTCTGGAGCTGTTTGGATGAAATGGCTTGAGGGTCTCTGAGCAAGTGTACTCCTCAGTTCAGTGTCAACATATAGTAGGTATTTTTGAGTGTAAACACATTCTAGAGTAGATATATATCATTTGAGTATGAATTAAGCACAAAGAGATAGAAATTGAAGTAGATATACTATGGTCCTCCATCAAGCCATTAGAATAAATGGCTTGATGAGCTGTTAAAATTAAGTGGCTCTACCTAAAATGGCTTGGCTCTGGCTCCAGCCGGTGAGCCAGCCAAGCTGTTGACACCCCTATACAGAGGTAGACAGTCAATTTTCCATGCAAGCCATAGCACAGGAAAAGACTTACCACTTAAAATGGCACCCTCAAGAAGCATTGTTTGCCAGTGCCTTGTTAATCTGAGTAGCTTTAGATCCTGCTGCTTCTCCAAGGTGAAGTTTGATGGTAGGAACAGAGTCCCAACCCTCAGGTTCCCACGGTGGTTACTTGGCCACTACATGAATTGCAACCAGTGGCATAAATTTCTTCTGCTCTTTGTGCCATTTCAAAATACAGGCTGTAAGTTTTTGCCACTGAGAGACCAACTCCTGAAATGTTAGACACCAAATCTTTTTTCTTCTTTACTACTCAAACAATTTCCTGTCTATTCAAGGTATGAGTGCCATCTGATGTAGAAGGGAACATAAAATTGCTTATTGGAGCTGTGTACTAATAGCAAGTCCTTCCTTGAGAACTTGAAATAATGCTACTTGACCAGTCACCAATAGGTATGTCACTGGAAGCAATGGAAACAGTGCCATACTATGTCCTCTGTGCCTGTTCAACCAACAAAGCCAATGATGGGATTAGATCCAAGGACTCAGTCAGTTCCTGAGTGAGTGGAAATGGTGTGTTACCTTTATCATCGTTATGAGTAAACGCTAAGCACACGACGCTTGTTTCTAGGATGGGGCGACCTATCCAGCGAGTTCCATCCAGCGACTCGGAGTTCCATGCCTCAACCTTCGCAGCATAGAATACACACAGACCCGCAAAATGGTCTCGATTCTGAACATATTTAATGTACAACAATAGAAAAAAGGAACATACCTCAGGTATCCCGCCTAATCTTGGAAACTCAATACCACCGCTACCGCCCTCCTCCATACCTATAGCTCACCCTTGTTCATCCGGATCTCCTTCCACTATCTTACCAACACCCTTAGCCTTGGCCTTGTCTTCGCCTTTCGCGAGTTTAGGCCTAGGTCTAAAAGATTCGACGAGTGCGGCAGATTGAGGATGACCGAATATCCGAGAGGGGATTTCTTTAGAGGACGTTATGATGGATTTTGGATATGTGGTAGCAGTGGTAGTGGTGGGTTGAAGGTTTCTCAGTCCTGTTATGAGTTTGACTCTGAGGACATGGTGGTGGCGGAGAGGAGGGAAGATGCGCGCGCCGTTCGTGTTAGCTGGATGTCTCCCGACTCAGTGTATCACTAGAATACTCTCATCCTAAGCAGATATATTCAATACACATAACAAATAAAAAGAAAAAAACATAACCAAGCAAGTAGCGATAGACAACACGAGGCTATGGTATATGAGACCAAGAAACGATATACAAAAACCGGACATCATCACAGCACACGCAAGTGAGCAAGTGGCGACTGTCAAAGATCATCAGCAAGATGAGGGTCTACATGACACAAATAACACACGACACAAACAATACACAAAAGCAAAAATAAGAGAAGAGACAGGGAAAGATAACAAAAAAGGGAAACAGAATAAACGAACGAACGAACGGCACCTACGACTCAATCCCCCGACCCCAAAACACTCATCCATCGAATCCTGGGAGTGCAGTTTCGATTTTACGTGATTATGAGGAGACGTTGCGTCCGCGTTGGCAGCACCAGGCTCGAGCGGGGACCGTTGTTCCAGATCGGCATTGGTTGATGAGCCTTGGGAGGGCAGGAGTTCGCTACAACTTCAAATGTCAACCTCTAGATTTCTGTCTAGTGACGGGAAACTCAAGATTGATACTACCACATCGCAGACCTAGCCTCACTCGATACAGGTGACACAGACGACATCTAAAACACCGAGTGACGGTTCATCCGGACCTTGACGTGCTCATCGACTTGTTGAGACCGAGATACATTGGCGTTGGCGCTGACCGTATTCCCACACGGCTAAGACCTCGCTGGCTCTACCCAGCTAACTAGACAAAATCATCACCGTAGACTGGGGCCTTGGGCGAACCTTTGATGCAAGAATCTTTGAAAAACAGAACCCGCGTAAGCTTGTTGTTCTATACCACAACAACCAAGTCGAGAAAAAGACACAGACAATAACCTTTTATAAATACTTCCAATGACCCTCTCCTCCTCCTCAACCTCTCTATCCCCCATATACCCCTCCTCCCCCGTATCAGCAGTCTCAACTACAAGCTTGGCCAGCGCAGCGTTACAATGACAGCACCCGAGCGCGTTTCAATGTGCGCACTGTCGCTTTCAGCTCTGCTTGGAGAGGTGGGGACAGGAAACGCTCGAAAAGGTCGGTGTCCCCGTCAAAAGAGCTAAGGCCAAAGAGTATATCATAGAGCTCGGGGCTGCGAGGTAGGTGGGTGCGGAAGCAGAGTCGTCGTGCTTGTGTTTGGTGTTGAGGATTATGTATACCCAAGTGTCTATACAGAGCAGAAGGAAAAAAACCTACATGAGTGTTCGAATATTCGTTCAGCTTTCTGAATCAGAATTCGAAGTGAAATACATACCTTGAATTACTTCCCTCGAGATTCCTATACAAGCTCAGAAATAAAGCACCGATTACTGTTATAATCTCCCGGACAATCGTGAACGCTGAGCCTCTAGAATCTAGTAGCTTCCCCTTGGTTTTAGCATTTGCCATTGATTTTGGCTGTCGCGGTGAGACTCGACAAGTGCAGCAGACTGCAGATTTTTCCAACTATCCCAGCGGATAGTTCTGCAGAAGAAATGGACGAAACAGATGAAACTGGAGCTACGAGATTACGATGTTCAGTTGTAGTGCCATAGTGGTGGTAGCTTGAAAAGAGCTTCTTGGTCAGCCGGCTACTAGACGGCTATCGTCAGTTCAGTGTATCGTTTGTTAAACATTCTACTCTACGTCAAGGTATAGACTATGGACACCAGAAAAGAAACAAATAATTGAAAAAAGGAACGTGTTCAACAACCAGACAGGACAGTGAAAGAGCTCTGAGCAAGAAAAGATATCTGGCGGTGAAAATTAACTCGATACAAAAAGAGAAGATATATACCCCTTCCAACACTATGTACTTACTAGCAATCATAGGTAACGCGTGAGCATCAACGAGTAAATACCGCCACTCGTAAATATATTAAGTACACACACACAGGAAAAGAAAGTACACGGGAGGACGAACGACGATGGAGGGACGAAACAAAAAATTATCAGATTTTCAAGGGGGGAGAGAGAAAAAGAAATCAATGTCCACTTCCAGAACTCTGTCTCTCTTTCATGAACTGTGACTCGGGATCTACACGACCTCCACCGATAGCGGTAGTCGAAGCATGAACATAAGGATTCCTAAGCTCCGTCTCCAACGAAACATAATCATATGCGAACTCTCCCATCTCTGATTCATCGATACCAATGCTCTCGATGTCTTCCGAGACACGAATCCTAAGACCGGGAATGAAGTGCATGATCCATAAGATGATAGTCTGAGTGATAGAAAGAGAGAAAAAGAAGTCAGCACAAATGATCGGTTTACGGGCGAACGAGAAGCATTTACTCACGGTCATAGTGAAAGAATACCCGAAGCCGGCGCAAGAGTCTGCTATATGCCACGCAAGTTGAATATAATGATGATCCAACCATCCACCGGGTATAATAGTGAACCCATCGAAATGTGCCACGCTGGCCTGCGCAAACAGCGCAGTGAGGATGTTACCCACTATCCCACCGATAGCATGTGAGGCAAACACCTATGGAAGGAAAAAGGAAAACAATTCAGTACACGAGTTGGAGTTGCCGAGGAGAACACGGATAAACGGCAAAGCAGATAAGAAGGAAGAATCACAATCAAAATAGTTGGGAGGTAGAAGGTGTGTTTAATTTCGGATTCTGAGAGATGACTGAGAGTTACTGCGAGACTTACATCGAGGGAATCATCGTATCCGAAGAAGAATTTGAGCTGGGTGGCGAAATTGCATACGGTGCCGGCCATGAAGCCGAAGAGGACAGCAGCAGCTATGCAAATGACACTTAGTCTCCAAAGGTTAAACTAGTGGTTACTAAGAAAGACCACTTACGAGATCCTACGAAACCCGATCCTGGTGTTATTGCTACAAGTCCAGCGATAGCACCGGAACAGAAACCGACAGCAGACCATTTACGCTCAATACGATAGTCCTATTAAAAATGTACATTCAAAGCTTAGCTCAAAGTCTCCCGAAAGGAAAGCAGAGAAAGTCTTACCCAAAGCATCCACGTAAGCCCACCAACACTCGCCGCCAAATTCGTAACCACACAAGCCTGCGCCGCTCTCAAATTCGCCGCAAGCGCAGACCCGCCATTAAATCCAAACCATCCGAACCACAAAAACAGCGTACCGAGCACGACGTACGTCGTGTTATGTGGCTTATACGCTAACGCCTCTGTACCGTATCCACGACGTTTACCGAGGTAGATCGAAATAGCGAGAGCGGCAGTACCGGAGGAGATGTGGACGGGAGTTCCACCGGCGAAGTCGTATGAGCCGTGGGCGAAGGACCAGCCGTTGGAGTTCCAGGTCCAGCAGGCTATGGGATCGTAAACTAGGGTTGACCAGGCGAAAACGAAGACGAGGAGAGGTCCGAGATGGGCGCGTTCAGCGAAGCCACCGATGGCGAGCATTGGGCTGGAGCAACGTAAGTCAGGTAATATAGAGAGACAGGAGAGTAATGACGTACGTTATGCAGGCGAACATTAGCTGGTAGATGCAGTAGACTAGAGAGGGAATACGTTGGCTACCGATTGATGGCTGTTCTAGGACACCTTTAAGACCGAAATATTCTATACGAATAGAAGATAAGAAATGTGACGTTTGGAAAGGACTCAAAAACTCACTCAAGTCGCCTATGAACGGACTAGCAGTTTCGCTGAAGGTCAGGGAGAATCCCCAGAAAAACCACTGATAAGGCAATATGAACAAAACTTGGGCCTTGTAGAATTTTATTGACTGCTCACTTGGAATGAGACGACGGCTATGGTCATCACACTAAGATATATCATCGACAGAGCATTTTTTCGTCTGGTAATTCAAGGGAGTTGGCTCGCAGTAAAAAAAGGTCAATCAACGAACAACATACCTAAGAAGTCCAGAGTAAAAGTACCCAACACCTGGTACCATTATCCATACCAGCGCTGTCGATGCCAACACCCACGCAATGTCACCAGGGTTATACACGATAGTACCCCCTGAGCCATTCGGAACCTCAAGGGAACCGGCTAGACAAAAAGAAAGTCAGTGAAAGATAGGTTCAGTGTAAACAGATATACTCACAGGAGTCGTATGTTACATTAACCATTGACGAGGGTGAAGAGGAAAGAGGACTCTAAGTGGAGATGATGGGGGGCCCAGGAAAAGAGAGACGATTGTATAGTATACATCTATTAACCTTCTGCCAAATCATTGATTCACATCATCAGGAGTAACAGGTGGTCCCATGTTCAGTGCCACAGTGGAAGCAAGGTCGGCAGATGGACGCGGTACTGGTTGATGGATTCCAGCTTTCCTTTTACAGCAATGTCCCCATGTGGCGCAGCCTAGCCTTCATACGCTCCCCCTCCTACGGTCTTCATTACCACAATATTAATGCGTACACCAGATAGCATCTTTAGATGTCTCGCTTGTACACTCCACGGAAAACTCACTCGGACTGGAAAAATTTTCAAGTACTTTGGTGCGAGATACCTCTGAATCCGTACTAGACGGTGGTACCCGGTTACTAACTTAGTATTCGTGCAGGGATTCGACTAGCACCTTGCGATACATCAAAGCATTTAATTTTATGAATTAGGACAGACAGTGGTCCGAACAATCGCTAGCTCAACGTTCAATTTCTACGCGCCAACCGTTACGTTTCTGTGTCAATAGGACGGTTGTGTCCAGACTCTAACCAGACCAGACATTGGCGCCAGAGGCTATCCTGTACGTCCCAGCGTTAATTATGGGTCTCCTGCGGCTGTACCTGCTTCCCAGTCTTCTGTCGACTTTTTTCCAACTTTTCCGTCCCTTGACTTCTGAATCAATTCAAAGGATGGGATATGACTGTACGTGTCCAAGGACCGACTTACCGACTTCAAAGTTAACGTTTCCCGACTTTTCACCCACCCCTCGTGCCACCCAAGACTCTCCAAGACTTTCCGTTCAATTGTGTGAAAGGGCACGTTCACGTTCTCTATACATACAGTACTTAACATCATCACCCGTTGTTGCCAGTGGGCTAACCGTGGACGGTTCTTCATCTGATGATTGATACGTCAGAGAACTTAGTGCCTGGGCACGAGACGGGATGGGACAGCACATTCGTTCCATGTAAGCACATACTGTATTCAATTGACGGTCCATATCTTCCATGCATCTGATGTTCTTATTATAGGTATATATATATGCATCATAGGCCATGACGGTGACTTAGATTCGCCGTCTCTGGAGTTCTGGAGTTCCAGTTCCCCGCAGTCTTTAAATATGTACTTAAAGGTAAAATCATGAATTTCATTATACATAGCACTTTAATCTCGGAGGTTTGTGGTTTTTTTTACCTTCAAGTCGTTTGGCTGGCTGATACTGTCACTTCGAATGTATAGTGAATATAGATATGCAAGTATTTAAGTGACTGTATCGACTCGGATATAATCACCCGCGACTCTATACTTACATAGGAATTAGGATTCTTCTCCCGAACGTACTCCGTTGAAACTGTTATGAACACAAACTCATCGCAAGAACTTGGATGCCACCTTCCCTGCACTGATGATATTTGCGATTCTACCCCACTCATTCTCCCCCACTCCCCTGGCTTCCCTTGACTTCCCTGGCTTCCCGGGCTCACCTTGAGAGCTTGAGAGCTTTAGAATTGCGATGGGCCTTACCATGATGTACGCCCTGAAGTGAACGGGTATAGTGCGCAGGTATGTAGGTCTTCATGAGTTCGCTGTCAGTTGGGCAGGTCGGTCTCGACCTTCAAACTATATAGCATGCCTCGAATGGGAACAAGAACTCTTGTTTAAGTTCAATCTTTTTGATTTCGAGACGTCGACAATGTTTGCATGGGCGTTAACGCGAACGTTTGAATCGAGTGATGAGCTCAGTTGGCTTGGCTGGTCGGCGTCTTTGGATTGAATTGCGCCACGCTAGCGCTGATCGTACGGGGCGCGTGGGGTGGAATGAGATGGTAGCTGGCTTGGTTTATATGTACTACATACATATCATATCGTTTCATTTCACTTTGTACCGCACCACACTCTCATATCATATCAGAAATACCCGGACTCGATGATCGTGGCTCAAGTGATAATCAACAAACGCCCAGGGTGGCGTTCATCGATGTATCATGATACATGGACGTCGAACCTTAGCGCTAGTCTTCATCTTTCAGTCTAGAAGCAGAAGTTGGGAGTAGAAGAAGAGTTAGAAGCAGAGACGGCGACTTTTACCCCGACCTTCTCGGGATCTCGCCCCTCGGAAGAAGGTTTGTTCAAGCTGTTTCGTTTTGTTTCGTTTCAAAGTCTTCACTTGGGCGTTGAAAACTCCGAGTCGGGAACCCCAATCGATCTTTTCGGTTTTGAATCTTTGAATAGATAACTCGTTACTCCAACAGACTCCAACCGCTCATCGCCTCATCGTAAACATATCCATAATCCAACGGAGCCATCAGTGCCGGTGATAGCTTTGAAGTACGAAAGATACATACCTATTTATTAAATCTTTCCAAAATGACATATGTACCTAGGGCCTCAGGCTCTGTAAATCCCGGACTCGGACTTTGAGTTCTTGTTCGCCGCAGCTTTCAGGCCTCAGGCCCCAGGGGAGACGGAGATGTATATAATATCAGAAGAATAGGATGACAGGATCCATGGAAAACGTCAACCCTGAGTCCTTGGGCTTATTCTCAGGTCTTAGCGACTGCTGCGGTTCTTAGCTAGCGCAGGCTTCTACGTTGCTTGTACTCTTGAGAGGGAGGGAACTGACGGACTTGACCTGAAGGACTCCTGTAAAGGGCGTACATATCAAACACGGATTTTAAAAGCGTCGGTGTACTTACACCTCGCCGGACGACGCGTGATACGATCAAAGGCTTAACTTTGACAATAGACATTGACCGCGGCTCAACCTCGTTCAACGTTGACCATGTATCATTTGTTCCAATCGGATTGGCGTGGCATGGCATGCGAAGATATTTCTAGACATAAGACACTCCTGGAGATATTGGCAGGTGGTTTACTTATCATACAATGAGCAATAGTGATTCACGAAGTATACACTGCGCAGTGCGCACACAGCCTGAGAAGTCGTAGAAGTCGTTTGGAGAAGGGCTCGTTAGACGTTCTGCATGTATCCATATGATAGACACACCTAGGAAGGTAGATACAGCTCGGAGCCGCGTCACTCCCGTGAATTCAGGACAGCCATGGGGTTTGATAAAAATGGGACGCGTGGAGGGCGTACGGGGTACGCGAGGTTACGCGTGCGGTCTCGGTGTAGGGGTAAGATCTATGCAATGATGCATCAATCTGTAATATGTACGGATTCTTCGGGATTATCGCTGAAATTGAAAGGTTTATTTCCTTTTTGCAATCCACGGCTTTCTATGACTTGCGCTCTCCACGGGACTCGAGGTCGGGATGGTTCACTCGATGATGATGGAAAATGGAGAATGGATAGAAGAATTCCAGCTTTCAGGTGGGTCAAAGTCTGTTGTCACACGACGAGCAAGAAGAGTTGTTCAGTGACATCGTTTACGGTGACCTCTCCGTTCGACTATTGGACGATAAGGATTTCTCGTATACATAGATCTCGGCGCTGGACTGCGTTATCTCGAAGGACACCATCTGATTTAGTGTGAGAATGGAAAGTAGCCCTCTCACCTTGAATTTCTCGCCCTTGAGAGGCGATGAAATGTATTGAGGACAAGTACTTGTAAGGAGAATTTGTTGGATGATGGACAGGTTGAAGGGAGAAGTGTATATGATAATCTGTCGTGTTCAATGGTGGATGTACAAAAGTAATATGTATAAGTAAAGTTTGAATAGATCAATTCAAAAACTGTATACGTCGTCGGCTATTTACTAGTCCCCTTAACCTCCTCCACCGACCAGTCCGGTTTATCGGTACCCGCCGAGGAACCGATGGAAAGAATTCGTCCACATGTACTCGGATTCACTTGAATCTTAACGTCTACCACTACATTCATTCGTATGTTTCTACTTTCTTTTCTGTTTCAGCTTTAACTCTTTTTTTCTTTTGACAGTTCA
Organism: Neonothopanus nambi; assembly: GCA_003987895.1. Classification (NCBI taxonomy): domain Eukaryota; kingdom Fungi; phylum Basidiomycota; class Agaricomycetes; order Agaricales; family Omphalotaceae; genus Neonothopanus; species Neonothopanus nambi. The sequence continues at coordinate 2,372 of RCHF01002090.1, read as the reverse complement.
TCTCAGGAGTCGGGGCGGGTGACTAGGCGCAGCACCCGAGGCTCTCAATTTCCGCGATGTCGTCCAGGACTGCAGCAGGGAGGAAAAGGCTACAATCTCCCAAGGCATCTAATGCCAGCAGCAAACCGTCCAAGACGACTAGCTCGTTAAAGGCAGCATTGAAGCTTGGTCTCAACTCTGATTCAGCTAAATCTCTTGCCGTCGCTTATCCATCGCCACCCCTGAACAGCTCGCTACTTTCATTAGACAGACCAACAAGCCCGAATGTTAATTTGGCTGGTGCAATTCGAGAGCGCCCTTCTTCGGACGCGTATGCAGACTACGATTATTCTGCTGCTACTACTTCACGTGATTATTCTCCCTTGCAAACCAAGGAATGGCGCTCAGATTCTCCCAATCCCATGTTCGTTCCATCTGGCCAACAGGCCAGTTCCTCTCGACGCCCCCTTCCCAATCCACAAAGTACTGCAACCCAGAAGAGCCACCCATCTCCCCCGACTCTATCCAATCAGGGTCAGAATCCCGTAAATCCCGCCTTTAGTTCCAACTCGTTGCTTCCCGACGCCGATTCTCCCACTCCTACTGCCACGAGATCTCATTGGTCTCAGAGCCCGAGCCACGATTCGAATTCTCACAATACTAGCTTGTACGGTGGTTCTGATAATGGACCCAGTCCGTCTTTGCTTTTCCAGCAAGCCCAGGTCTCTAGTAGGTCTACTTCGCCTGCTTATTCTCCCGGTACAGCACCTGCGAATGCGCGATATGCCAAAGGTGGCTTATCTACAGCCGCTTCGCCTCCTTTTGTTGCTGTCCACACACAACCTCATCCGCAAGGAAAACCTGTAAACGCGTACCCCTCCCCTTCATCTTCCAACACACAATCTGGAGCATCAGATACACTATCCCCACTAAGTCTAAGCCCTTCGAATTCGAATTTAACGGTGGATAGTAATAACAATATCGTCCTCTACCCACCTCAACCAGCGTACTCCTACTCGGAATCATCCTCAGACTCTGCATCGATGTCTTCGAGATTGGATTCACCGTCTTCGACGACAGTGAATGTACCTGGGAGCGTGTTTTCGACTTCGAGTGGTTCGTTGGAGTCTACGTCAAAGTCGAAGTTGGGGTCTGTGGGGTCTGTGGGGTCGGAGGTGAAAGGTGTTACGGGGAAGGATGGGGGTGCCAAACCTGCTTTCGTGTACCCTTCTTCTAGGTCTAGAGCTAGACCATCGAGGTCTGGTCCTACGAAGTTCAATTTCAAGAAAAGGAAGGATGGGCAGGGGGAAGATGTTGTTTCTGGGGGTACGAATTCTTCGAACCTCGATTCTACTACTACTCTCGCTTCTCCTCCTGCTCCTCCTCCGCCACCTCCACCACCACCACTTCGAGTCCTACCAACCCCCTCAACATCAACCTCCGTCACCTCCCCTTCATCAAATCCCAACCTCAAATCACCCATATCAACACACAGCTCTTCGTCATCAACAAATGGCACCGCCTCAACAGGTAGCGGTACAGCACCTGCATTCGTCTTCCCTTCATCACGCTCTCGAGCGCACCCCTCTGGTCCTCCGATGAAATTCAGAAGAAAGAAAGGGTTATCTGTAACTGGGTCTACATCTTCTGGTTCAGGTGCGATGTCACCGTTAAGCTCGCCTGGATCATCGATAAGTGAATCGGCTGAACCGACGAGGTTTATGGGTATTACGATTCCTCTGAGGAATCGTGGGAGGGGTAATACGAATGCGAGTACAAGTACTAGCACGAGTGTGGGTGCGAGTACGAGTACGAGTGTGAGTGGGGTTTCTGGTAGGGGTGGTAGAGGTGTATTCCCGACTATAGACGAAAATGGTTCGGAAACGGATGTGGAACCGATTACGCCTATTTCGGGGTCGTTTTCTGGTTCAGGATCAGGGGAGAGTTGGGGGTATGGGTTTAATGAGCAGCAGCAACAGTTGTTGTTACGGAGGAGGGTACAGAGGGGTGGAAGTGGGGTGGGTGGTGTAAGAGAACATCCTCCTAATAGGGAGAGCACGGAGTGGTTGAGGAGTTTTTTTTTTTTTTTTTTTCATATCATTTTATTGTGCTAAGGTAATAGACCTATGATGCACATCTACTGACTGTACACTACAAGAGGCCCTGCCTCTCTGCGGCCCTAGGTTCCGAAAGCCCCGGCGACGAAGTAAGTCCCCCGACGGTCCAGGTCGTCCTAGACCTGTTTTTGACGGCGAGCCTTTGTAGCGTAGGGTGTGCAACTGTGAGGTGTCATGTGGTGTGGGACGTTCAGGTGCCCGTATTGGCACAGACCACCGGGCACGATCCGCAGGATGAAATAGAAAGGGAAGGGGATTGTGGAGGTGAGAAAAGTG
>RCHF01002086.1:0-11922 GCA_003987895.1 Neonothopanus nambi | reverse complement strand
GTCCTCTCTCTCTATGCTGATCCACCTTTCTATTTCTCCCTGTGCTTTCTGGTCCCTGCAGGGTGTGAGTTGCACTGTGTGCATGTCCTGTCCTCTCTCTATCTCTATGCTGATCCMCCTTTCTATTTCTCCCTGTGCTTTCTGGTCCGTGCAGWTTGTGAGTTGCACTGTGTGCATGTCCTGTCCTCTCTCTCTATGCTGATCCACCTTTCTATTTCTCCCTGTGCTTTCTGGTCCCTGCAGATTGTGAGTTGCACTGTGTGCATGTCCTGTCCTCTCTCTCTATGCTGATCTGCCTTTCTATTTCTCCCTGTGCTTTCTGGTCCCTGCAGGGAGTGAGTTGCACTGTGTGCATGTCCTGTCCTCTCTCTATCTCTATGCTGATCCACCTTTCTATTTCTCTCTGTGCTTTCTGGTCCCTGCAGGATGTGAGTTGCACTGATGAGTAGCATATTTTATCCTTTGATCAACTCTACCATCTCCTGATATCTGGGTCAGCATACAGCTCACTTTGAAGAAATTTCAGACTCTGGTAGTGTAGTATCTCCTAAGGATGTGAGTGGTATACATCTCTTGATCAAGTCTACTGTCTCCTGACACCTACATCAGGATACAGCTGCCCCTGATGAAATTTCAGGCTCTGACAGTGAATTATCTACTGAGGATGTAAGTAATATGTCCTGTCTTTTGTTTAATACCAGTATTGTCTGCTAATAGCCCTTTGCTAGAATATCAATAGATTTGAATCCTTCACAGTTTTGGCTATATCCTCACTGATTGTGCTCTATTTCCCTATTATTTACACTCTGGGACCTTAGTGGATAAATATCACTGAGCCATGTTGGCTCTTTAGAATCAGACACTATTTCTTCTACTAATTTGTATCTCCATGCATTCTTCATGTTGTAATATTGACTCTACCTATGTACCCCCTAAAGAGATATGAACAATTTCTCTCATATGACATGCAACTGCCTCTTCTGTTCTTCCTCTGATACTAGAGGCACCACCAAAAACAACTACTATGGAGAGGTATGAAGGCAAAGCACTCAGGTGCTCACATCCTACAGCTTTTCATAGCAATCACCCTAGTGACTTTCCCTTCAGCACTATGCTCCTACAACTTTCATCTTTCAGTCTTGATAGCAAAATATGGCTTACCCATCATCTCCATCCTATCCCATTGAGGTTGCCAGTGATAGATGGTAATTGTGGGGCCATATTGTAGAAGTTGCTTATCACAGGAAATGTGGTGATATTGAAGTGCCTATTGTTTGCACAGCCCCTTCAATCTTTCCCTTGTTCACTGGATGAGTATGTTACAGAGGTGTGGTGATACAGATGCATATCATTATTGAGGTGAAGATGACATGCTATTTATATACAATCACTTTTGTCATGCAGGATAGACATATGAGAAAATCTGGGAAAGTGTTGAAAGAAGCAGGTAAGGACCAAGCACATATGAGAGGATTGACAAGTTTCAGAATCCGAAAGTTCTAATGTAGAACCAAATTTCAGTTACAAATTTAATGTAATGAAGAACTCGTTTTTGAAGAAGTTTCAGAATCTAATGCTGTATCACCTACTGAGGATGTGAGTAATATGTCTCATCTTTTGCTTGATTCTACTATTATCTGATGCCTGCATTAGTATTCAGCTGGTTTTGAAGAGATTTCAGACTCTGATAGTGTATCATCTACTGAGGATGTGAGTCTTTTGTCCTGTCTTTTGCAATTTGTTTAATTCTACCACCACCTCCTAATGGTCTTTTGCTAGAATACGGATAGATTTGAAGCCTTCACAGTTTTGGCTATATCCTCACTGATTGTGCTCTATTTGCCTACTATGTACATTCTGGGGCCTTAGTGGGTATATATCACCATGTTAGCTCTTTGAAATCAGACACTGTTTCTTCTACTAATACTGATCTCTGTATGCCCTTCATGTTGTCACTTTCATGGTATCCAAATACTGGTCTGCTGTGTTCTTGACTCTGTGTACTCCTGTATCTATGGATATATCAACATATCCTTTCTGCCGTTCCTTGTCTGATGCTAGAGGTACCACTGTCAAGACGTGCTATGAGGAGGATGAAGGTGAGAAGGTGCTGTTTCAAGTTATGGCTTTTTGTAAGCTAGGCTTAGATGGACATTATTGATCAATGACAACAGCAGTGAATTTGAGAGTTCAGTGATATATTAGATTTAGAAGACTAGGAGGAACTGGAGAGATGCACCTTGAGATTCCGGTGAGTGCTAATATCAATACTCTAATTGTGGTAAGTGGAAGAAGGAGAGTAGAGAAAACATGATAACAATGAAGGCACTAGAAGGAAAATAATGAGAACAATCTAAGAACACAGAGAATGTCTGCCGGCAACACGTCCCCATCACGTCCCAGCACCCTGACCTCCGTGGACCGTTTACCTGAATGTATTCAAATTGTTGTGTACATTCGTATCACTAGACCCTAGATTCTAAACGATCATTGTAAGAAAAAGAAAAAAAGGGTAAGCGTCATACAAATTCGTTGCCCAAAACCCTTCCATCTCAGTCATCTGTGCATGGCCGGGCCCAGTAAGCACACCACGATCCCTACCTCCGCCAAATCCTTTCTCCTTCGATTTTTCAAAGCCTACTCCACCGTGACATATCCAACGTCGAGCTTATACACGAGGTCTAGAGGAAGGAAGGAAGGAAGTCTATTACGGTATGGTCCCTAGATAGAAACACCGTTCCCAGGGCAGATCGACGCGGCATGAGTCGCATACCCCAGACCTGTTGACCCACCAAAGGCCGAGCTCATGGCAGCGACACCACGGTAGAACCTTTGACGGGAGTCCCAGGTGCTATCTACTTTTAACTAGTATTCTACCCATCCTACTATCATGCATCCGTCTATCATTCTCTTTATTTGTTACTGTGTGCTGGGTAGTATGCGGGTAGGCCATATCATTGGATATGAATAGAACAGTTGTAGGACTTCGTGTGTATACTTTGCCAGAAGCCCAATTTTTTTACGTTCATATACTAGCATCTTCAGATATTCAACAGGCTCTGCATTCCTCACTGTCGATAAATGTGGTATGATTCCCCATACTTGCTGCAAGAAGGTAGTGCGGAGTTTGCATACCTCAGTATTTGCTATACATTGTAGGAGCACATGTTCGGGTGACTCCACTGCTGACTGGCACATTCTACATAAGCGGAATTCTCGTTCTACTGGCCCATGGATGTGATCCTGGTATCGCATTCGCTCCAATGCTAATTTGTGTGAGGAGAGGAGAATGGATGTTAGTGACTCTCGGTGCTTTTTTGTTGTCACCATAAATAGATAATGCCTCAGGATCATAGTTTTCTGAGATGGTGGCTTATCCTTATTGGGCTCTTTCCGTCCCTGCAATAGGTAGAGTTTTGGAGAGCTATCAACAATGCTTTGTAGCCATAATTCAGTGCCAGCAGCAACCTCCTTGATTAATAGATCCACTTCTTGTACAGAGGGAAGGTTGGTAAGATCTAAGTTGGGGCAATCAAAGGGCAGCTTCTGGATTGCCTTAGTAATATCTTTGAACCAGGAGGATTTACCCTGCCATGCTAGTTCATATGAATCCCTTAATGCCTGTGATACATAGTGTGAGGGCTGTAATGCAAGTCCATACTTTAGAAAACTAGAGAGTATCAGCTTTACGGAATGCTCACCGTAGGTAAAATCCCTGATTGCATAGGCACGAGAAATGCAGCGATATTGAAGTGCCTATTGTTTGCGCTGCCTCTCCAATCTTCATTTTGTTGACAGAGTGAGTACATTATGGAGGCGTGATAATACAGACACATGTATAGCGTCGGCGATAGACGGGATAGTTGAAGCAGGTAAGGATCAAGAAAGTACGGGCGAGAAAAAGTAGAAGTATGATGACTCCCGATAAAACTCCTTCAAAATCTGGAGATTCTGAAGTGGAACCAAATCTCAGTGAAAAGACTCGAGAGACGGACGGATGCATACCTTTCTCCTCCGAGCGCAAGACAGCAGTCGTTTTACTCAATTCCCTAGGCATTGATATTGGCCTTCGAACTTCATTGACCCAAATGGATATCCTCTTGTTCTTCCCTCTACTGCTCCCCTCTACAACGTGCGTGTAGTATTCATAGTCCAGCTCGCCTTGATTAATTACCCACCACTTCTCTTTTACCAGACCAGACAACGTCCAATCTCCCCTCGTCCTCCTCAAGTTCTGTCGAGTGTTCAACCCTTCTGGACTACCTCCTTTCGTGACCCAAGAACATGAAAGACAAAAGGCGATTGAGAAACTCACGCAGCTTTAATATGTTTTATCCCTTCCTCCTCTGGTAAAACCCAACTTTGCCATTCTGGAGTTCCGTATGACATGCATCCGAGGATGATTTGGGAGACCTTGAGACCGGAGTTGCCTAGGCGAACTGGAAGTGGAAGAGAGTTCGTCCCGCAGAAGAAGCGATGAGGGTAATTTCAGTATCACATTATCTGGAAGCTGGGAAGGAGAGATGAACCGTATTTCATCGTTGTGAGTTGCGAGTTGTAAAGAGAACTTAGAAAGCCGAGCCCCTGTGCATAAATTCCTTCAACTACGACCTACTATAACACTACCATACGTGGATGGTCCTCGGATCCATTTATACGGCTAGTTGAGTTTCCCAACGGAGAAGGTAAGGAAGTGAATCCATTCCGATTCATTTGATATTTCAACCAATGAAGCTGGCTAGCCAGAAACGGGGAATTGGGCGAGCACGCATAATTCAGCTGTAGGTGAGAAGGTCAAAGCTGAGGTGCGTGGGACCGCCGTGGGTGGCCGGGTCAGGTGATGAAATTTGTAATCCACTGATAACTCAGATCAATATATAAGCCCCGGCTTTCTAAGTTCTCTTTACAACTCGCAACTCACAACGATGAAATACGGTTCATCTCTCCTTTCCAGCTTCCAGATAATGTGATACTGAAATTACCCTCATCGCTTCTTCTGCGGGACGAACTCTCTTCCACTTCCAGTTCGCCTAGGCAACTCCGGTCTCAAGGTCTCCCAAATCATCCTCGGATGCATGTCATACGGAACTCCAGAATGGCAAAGTTGGGTTTTACCAGAGGAGGAAGGGATAAAACATATTAAAGCTGCGTGAGTTTCTCAATCGCCTTTTGTCTTTCATGTTCTTGGGTCACGAAGATGAGGATTATTGATGCAAACTTTGAATTCCTTAGGTACGATGCAGGAATTAATACATTTGATACTGCAAATGTACACTGTCTGTGCTTAGTACATTTAACCTTCTACCGAGTCACTAACTCCCTATCAACTCCTACTCCCTGGTTTGCACTACACAGACCTACTCCAACGGTCTTTCCGAAGTAACTCTCGGAAAAGCAATCAAGCAATACAATATCCCCCGTGACAAGATCGTTGTTTTGACCAAGGTAACCCCTTCCAGTTCCACTCCAGATTAGATCTGAATACTCAGTATTAACTGTTCAGCCCTCTTTCATATCCTATCCCCCACATTCCGCACCCCGTTGGTCTCAATCTCTTTAGGTTTTCTTTGCCGTCGGTGATACCCCATCTGATCTTGTTATGGGTACGAGTGGAAGCCCACTTGACGAGATGGGGTATGTTAATAGGCACGGGTTGAGTCGAAAGGTAAGTATATGCGATTTTATGGGTTCTGAGCTGATGATGATAATGATATATCTAGCATATATTTGAATCGATTAAACATAGTCTCGAACGTCTTCAACTAGATTATGTCGATCTTCTTCAATGTAAGTGCATCCGTTACGAGTTGTGCTCTAATATCTTCGTTCGTTCAAATGAACTTACAATATGTTATTCTGATAGGTCATAGATTCGATAAAGATACCCCGATCGAGGAGACGGTGGGTTTCCTTGCTTATTTCCGCACAATACTATAACCCTGACTCACGATTTCTGCTGAGGTAGATGCAAGCTTTACATGATGTAGTTAAGGCCGGATATGCGAGGTACATTGGGATGTCGTCGTGTTATGCTTATCAATGTGCGTTCGAGCTCCGTTTCTCCCTCTGTTCTGTTCCTAGCTTACGAATATACGGATGATAGTTCATGCGATGCAGAGTATGTCGATCTGTTCTCCTCGAAAGCCGAGAGGAATGAAACGTTGAAATCATAGATTACGCGATCACTCATGGTCTAACACCCTTCATCTCGATGCAAAACCATTATAATTTGGTTTATAGAGAGGAAGAGAGGGAGATGTTCCCTACGTTGAAGGTTGGTGCTATGTATATCCTATATACAATGTCATTAACGAATGAACCTTTCCCTTTTCTCCCTTTTCCCTCTTCAATTCTTCATCCTTTGCCCTTTCGCTCTCATCTGTCTTACACGAACATCGCACTGGCGTCCGGCGTGACAATGGATCTTGATCATCCTGAGCAGCACTTTGGCGTCGGGTCAATCCCATGGTCTCCTATGGCTAGAGGACTTTTAACTCGTCCGCTAGATCAACAGACTAAACGCGGTGAAGTTGATAGGTACGTACATCTCAATGCTTCAGGCTTGGGATAAGGCTTACCGTTAACATTAAATGACTGACATGGTCTACTAGGATGATAAAGAATATTGGAAAATTAGAGTCTACTGCTGAGATCAATCATCGGTATTGTTCTTTCTCCAAAATCATGGACCGTTCCTAACGTTCCCGTGTCCTGAGTATAGCGTCGAGGAACTAGCGAAGAAGAAAGGAGTGAAGATGCCTCAAGTCGCTTTAGCTTGGGTTATGAATCGTGATGGTGTGACTGCTCCTATAGTCGGTACGACTAGTCTGGAGAATCTAAATGAGCTTATTGGTAAGTTCTTATTCTCTGTGGCTGTCACGGACTCATTCATTCCATTCCTCATTCACCTGCGGCGTGAATTCAGGCGCTGTTGATGTGGAGCTTATGGAAGAAGAGATGAAGTACCTTGAGGAGGCGTATAAGCCTACAGGAATTCTTGGACATATGTAAATAGAAAGACTCGGAGAGGTGTAGATGTTTGTACGTTAGTTATGTGATGGATATGTATCAGAAGCTAAAAGAACGAATACATATGTATGCACCTACTTTGCCCTTCCGCTGGATATGATGAATACATCTCGCCACAGTAAATGTGGGCGTATGGTCTAGAGGTATGATACCTGCTTTGGGTACATCTGAATCAAGTATGAACTCATTGCAGGGGGTCTTCGGTTCGAATCCGGATTCGCCCCAATTTTTTCTCGTTGTCCACGCTCAACAAATCTTGAGTACTTGAGTAGTGAGCCTAATTAAACGTTTTTCTCATCGTCCACCGTTCACATTCAAATTCACATTTCTTCCGAGCCCTTATCTGTCCTTACATGACCGTTTTCTATAACTCCTGTAACGGACTATAACGGACCACACAACTTGCGCCGGGCCGAACCAGGGTGAAAGACACCAGGTAACGGCCAATTATGTACTTAGATAGATTTTATCGTTCGCGGCCGTAAAGTCAACCGTAACTTACATCGCCTGAGGCCCTGGATGGACGGACTTTTGGTTTGCACTGCATCCCATCACGAAACCGCAACCGCTCGCTCGCTCGTACATTCCCCGTGTCATTCTCCGTACACTGTACTGGACGGTAATAATGGATGGTCCAGGATGGAGGCTGAAAACGCCGTGACATATGTAATCGAAGCTAATCAATGCGAGAAAAATAAAAAGGATCCCCGAATGGCCTGATTTTTGAAAAATAATTATTGCCGTCGTGGCTTATGGGATTTTTGGATTGGATGGAATTATGAGTCGATTTGGATTACTGCACAGAGTAAAAAAAAACTGGTAAGAAGTAATAAAAAGTGATCCACGTCTCTGAGTCTGTTCAGAACAACTCTGTTCTCTAGTGGGTCTCACTCGGTGTTCTAACCCCAGGTTTCGTCGTTAAAGAGTAAACAGTTTTCTTTGGCGCCAAGCAACGACTTGCCTGCCTGCCTTTCTCCCTTTCCCCCTTCTCCCGTCTCCCATATCGATAGATATAGATAGATATTTATATCTATCTCGCACGAGCCTAGCTTCGCTTCCCTTCGATTCGAATTCCCCCGTTCTATTCTTTCTGTTCATCTAACAACGAAACTCAAAAATGTCAACCGATAAAGCAGCGCGTAGGGCTAAATTCGAGGGTGCTTGGAATGTTATTCGGGATGAACTGTTGACGCATTTTAAGGGTGAGGGTATGCCTAAGGAGGCAGCGGAGTGGTATGAACGGGTAAGAATATTCTTTTTTATGATGTTGATCTGATAACCCTCGACTCAACTGAATCCTTTTTTCCCTTTCTTTTTCGTTGGTTATGTAGAGTTTGGAGTATAACGTCCCTGGAGGCAAACTCAACCGAGGGATGTCAGTCGTTGATACGGCTGAAATTCTGAAAGGGCGTTCATTGACGGATGAGGAGTACTTGCAAGCAGCTGTATTAGGTTGGGGCGTTGAACTCGTTCGTATCTCCCTCCTCCTCCTTCCCCCTTCTCTCCATCCATCCTAACGCCTCTCTCTCCCCACCCACGCAGCTCCAAGCCTTCTTCCTCGTCTCCGACGACCTCATGGACTCATCCATCACCCGTCGAGGCCAACCATGCTGGTACCGCGTCCCCAAAGTCGGTTTCATCGCAGTCAACGACGCGTTCATGCTCGAAGCTGCTATATACCACCTCCTTAAAGTTCATTTCAAGAAAGAGGATTATTACGTTGATTTATTGGAACTTTTCCATGAGACGACTTATCAGACTGAGATGGGACAGTTGATCGATTTGATTACGGCTCCTGAGGATGAGGTTGATTTGGATAGGTTTTCTTTAGAGAAGTACGTTCGGTTTCTTGCCTTCCTTCTCCAATTTTATTGATTTATTTTTTTTTTCGATACAGACACCACCTAATCGTCGTCTACAAAACCGCTTTCTACTCCTTCTACCTCCCCGTGGCACTCGCAATGCTAATGTGCGGAATCCCAACAACCTACACCCTCCCTTCCTCCCCTTCAACCCCGGTACACCCCTACACCGTAGCCAAATCCATCTTAATCCCTCTAGGCGAATACTTCCAAATCCAAGACGACTTCCTAGACTTCTCCGGAACCCCAGCTCAAATCGGTAAAGTCGGCACAGACATCGTAGATAACAAATGTTCGTGGTGTATCAACACTGCTCTCGCCGTATGCACCCCCTCTCAACGCAGGGTTCTCGAGGAGAATTACGGTGTTAAACCGACCGAGGAGGAGAAGGTTAAAGCGAGGGAACTGGCTGCGGGGAAGAATGGTGAAGAGCAAGGGTATCTTGGGGAGGCGGAGAAGAGGGTTAAAGAGGTTTTCGAGGAGATTGGGATGAGGAAGAGGTATGAGGAGTATGAAGAGAAAACGGTTAAAGAGTTGATGGGGATGATTGAGATGATTGATGAAGGTGAGAAGGGTCAGCAGGGGGTTTTGAAAAAGGCGGTGTTTACGAGCTTTTTGGGTAAGATTTATAAGAGGCAGAAGTAGATAGACCGTTCGTTTTCTACCCCCCACCCCCTTTTTTTCGTATTTTGGATTGGAATCGAATGAAATGAATATTTAGAAGCATTGGATTAAACATTGTGGTCCGTGAAAGCTCGTATACATAGAATAATTACTCGTCGCTAACATCGTTAGAAGCTTAGAGTACCACCCAACCACCAAAAATCATCCCAGCAACGATTGCCCCGACGATCCCACTAGTGAACGCGAAGTTCATTTTCCCAACTACAACCTTAGCAGCAGCAGCATTACTACTACTACTCGCCGGCGCAGGCTGAGCCCCAGACGACGGCGTCGTCGAAGGCGACGTAGCAGTCGCACTCGCACTCGCACTCTGACTCCCACTCCCACTCGTCGCACTAGCACTAGAAGAAGCAGCACTCGGCAACGTCCCCGTCGAAATAGCAAACGCCTCCGTAATCGCCGACCCCGTAAGCACCCTACTAGAAGTAACACCCCCAGGTAAAACTTCCACTTCGTCACATTCACCACTATTTGAGTCGGTGTAGAAACAGTGGATGGCGCCTCCTAGTTGGGTGGCGGTTGCGGCTGTTGTTGTTGGGAAGTTGGATTGGGCCCAGCCTGAGGCTGATACGACTACCGTTTCTATAAATTATTCCATAATTAATATCATGAAATATTCCGAAATTCGCGAGATGGAAAGGAGGAAAGAACGGCCACGTACCAATAGCAGTAATAACAGCCGTACTAACAACCGTCCCCCCACTCGAATCCAACACAAGTCCAACCGTAGTCTCCACGTCCTCAACAATAGCCGTAGTCTCACTACCATCAGCCGCAGTGCCTATCGGTTGAGCCCATGCGGTACCACTAGGTATAGCGGTGACCTCGGAGGGATTTTCACCAGCGGGTAAGGGTTCGAATTGGGGGAGGAGGATTGAGCCTGTGGCTTGGGGTTGTGGGGCGGCGTGTACGAGGCCTACGGTGCGAAGGCGAGGAGAGGAGAGGAGAGGAATTGGGAGGATTTAGTCGTTGGGAGGGAGCTCGGTGAGGAAGGGGTTTTTTTACTCACCCAGTGAAGCAAAAGCAAGCGTCAGAACCACCAACCCTCTCAAAGTCATACCATCTTTCCCAGTCATCGTCATACCCATGTTCATGATCATCCTAAACAGCGTCGTAAACCAAAGCACTCAACGAGCAAGGAAGGAAAAACCAAAAAAACCCACAATTACAAGTGTCAAGAATCGAATCAAGCCCAGACCCGCCTTTCTCTCCTTGAGTATATAATTCGACTACTGGTCTTGACAGCCGGAACTGACACACGAAGAACCCAAGAACCTAGGAACCCAGAACCTAAAGAACCCAAGAACTCGGAGAACAGGTGATGCCCGTTTTTTAAGACGGGGTACCGGTACTTATATAGTATCCCACCCACCCCTAGCCCATCCCTCGCCCCTCGCTTGCGGCTTGCGCCATGCCATGCATATCCCAGGTGGTTGGGCTGTGGGCTGTGGCTGGGCGCTGAGGCGGCTGAACGGCTGGATGGCAGTGAATCATGATCAGAAATTCAGAATAGGTACGAAAACGCGCTAAACGCTAACAGGCGGCGGGCGCTAAGATGGAACGCGAACGTTTGAACAGGTATGGGCGCTCGCGGCTCGAGATTGAATATTGAATATTGAATGCGTGCACCGCATCTCGGGGTCTCGGTGGAGGGCGTTACAGGCTAGGCTGGGAGTGAGTACTATGAGTGATGGACATGAAAAATGAAAATGAATGGAAGATGACGCTGGCAATTTCGCTGGTGTTGATCGATAATCGACCATATTCCTGATCCTCAGACTTCAGTACTGTCAGTAGGCATGTACGAAGATTTTATCGAAATTCAGTAGAACTCTCAATAATATATATTCCGAAAAAACCCAGCATGTAAATAAAAATCGTGTCTAACATAAAAATGAGAAGCAAAAAAGAATTTCTTGCTCTATTACTATGAGCATTTTATGGGGCGAATCCGGATTCGAACCGAAGACCCCCTGCAATGAGTCAAGTAACAGACAGCGCACGAGCACCCAAAGCAGGTATCATACCTCTAGACCATACGCCCATGTTGAAGTCACCTCGTACAGTGTATACTCGTATACCACACCCATATTTTCTGTGTAACTCCACCAAATCCCAACGCCCGCACAGAATTTCAAGTCAAAAACCTCGGCAGAAACCCGGTTACCCATTTGCATTGTGCGAGAAAACACCTATCAATTGCCAATACCTAACTAAGTACAAGAAATACAACGTCTTTTAAACTTTCGCTCAATTAGCTAATTCATACGGAAACATTTACATCGATACATATATAAACATGAAACATGTACAACGAACAAGGAACAAGGGAGAAATGTGGAGCGAG